>CM035407.1:82127841-82420341 GCA_020310875.1 Ceratopteris richardii | reverse complement strand
AGAATCATACCCAAGAAAAAAATGTTGATATATTTAGGTAGTGATGTGTGTGAACACACTAGGGCCATCAGAGCACTTTTAAGACAAAGATGAGAAGAAATCAGAAAAACAGAAACTGTTTTGCAAATGTTGTAAAGCAAATGATCATGTCATTAAGAGTTGTCTAAAACTGGTTACTAAAGAGGCAAAGAAGAAAGAGGGTGGAATGGTTGTTGTAGAGGCCTCTACACTGAAAACAGAGTCTACTAATCTTGTGCAGAATAAACAATGGGTGTTTACTATTGTTTGAAATTTTGACCCATCTTCTTATGAGCAGTGCATGTTTGTGGTAGACTCAGATGTTTGGTACTTTGATAGTGGGGCGACCAAACATATTACCTCACAGCACAGTTTCTTCTCTTCACTCGAGCGTGCCCCTATAGTGAATACTGTCACATGCATCAACAACTCCTCTTATCCTACCATGGGAGTTGGTAAGATCATTTTGAATAGTTTTGATGGTAGTTCTTTCACTTTGTCGCATGCTTTATTTGTTCCAAGGATGAAGGAAAATCTGTTATCAGTTTGTGCATTAGGCAAGATTGACTTGGTTGTGAAATTTGTTGATGATAGATGGATCTCTCAAATGGAGACATGATTATTGCTTCTCGCATTTTATGTCATGGGCTGTATAACCTCATAGACTATGAAAAATCTATGAATGATTCAGCATGTGTAATACATGATTCTCACACTATGTCAGATGCAAAGCTTTGGCATGCACGCTTTGGTCATCTGAATTTTGCTAGTTTGCTGTGCCTGCAGAAATCTGAAATGGTGTGCTCTTTGCCAAAACTTGAGGCTCCTGGAAAACATGTCTATGAAGGCTATATTTTGGGCAAAATGCAGCGTTCCTCCATTCCAAAAGATGGTTCAGTTCGGGCTACTCAGAAATTGCAGCTTGTACATAGTGATGTCTATGGTCCTATGCAGACACCATCTTTTGGAAACTATCTTTATTTCATCACTTTCATTGATGATTTTTCTAGGCATGCATGGGTACATCCACTCAAAGCAAAGTCCAAAGTGTTCATGTGCATCAAACAATTTTTGTTTTTGGCTAAAAATATGTCAGCATGTAAAATGGGCACCCTCCATTCTGATCGAGGGGCAGAATATATGTCTTCTGACTTTAATGCATTTCTAGCTGAACGTGGGATAAAACATCAGTGTATAGTGCCATATACACCTCAACAAAATGGAGTTGTGGAATAGAAGAACAAGTCACTTATGGAGATGGCTAGGTGTATGGTCAAGAGTCAGGCTTTACCACATAGTTTCTATCTTGAGGCTGTCATGTGTGCAACATATGTACTTAATAGATGTCCCACTAAAGCACTATAGTCTATCACTCCATCTGAGACTTGGCATGGGTGCAAGCCATCTGTTGCTCATCTACGTGTTTTTGGTTGTCTGGCATATGCATTAGTGCTTAAACAACATCGTAGGAAATTGGATGATAAAGCAGTAAAATGTATTTTTGTTGGGTACAGTTCCAAAAAGCAAAGGCTGTCGTCTATATCAGCCATAGACTAAGCGCATTTTTTTTAGCCGTGATGTTATTTTTGTGGATGATGTTATTTAGCCTTTACTTTCATGTATGAAGGAGACATCTGTTAGCTCCAAAGACATGTATGATACTTTGCTGCCTCTTTTTATAGGTGGATAGTCTAGTGCTAGTCCTAATGAGGCAACTTCTCAACCATTGTAGGTTTCATGTGATGATGTAGATCATTCCATTTTGGATGCAAATTTGCATGATGCACTTGTTAATGAGAGAGCTAATATTGAGGAGGCAAAAAACTATGCGAAAATGGCTTGTGCAGACTTTGCGTGACAACAATTTAGATGCACCTCTATCATACCATACTCGTTCAGGCTCTCATAGTTCCTCTTTTACATCATATTGCTATGCTATGTCTGCCTCTAGTCTCTGTGATGAGACTGAGCCTGTTTTGTTTGATGAAGCACAAAATCCAGAACATTGGATGGCTGCAATGCAAGTTGAATATCATGCTATCATGAAAAATGGTACCTGGTCTTTATGTGACTTGCCTCTTGGCAAGAAGGCCATTGGCACTAAGTGGGTATATAAGCTGAATCATAAACTTGATGGAACAGTTGACATGTATAAGGCTAGGCTTGTTGCAAAGGGTTATGTGCAGGAAAGAGGCATAGATTTTGATGAAACCTTTGCTCCTACTTGCCGAATGACTACTGTTCATAGCATTTGTGCACTTGCAGCTCATCATGGTTGGAATGTACATGACTTGGAAATTAAAACAACATTTCTAAATGGTGACTTGCATGAAGAAGTGTATGTTTTTTAGCCTCGTGGCTTTGCGCAAAAAGGCCATGAAAACTAGGTATGCAGCTTAAAGAAGGCATTATATGGTTTAAAGCAAGCACCACATGCTTGGTATGAATAAGATGCATGCCTATCTGATTGCACATGGTTTTGAGAATAGTCCAACTGAAAGCACCTTATATGTTAAGCATGCTAATGATGTGCTTCTGATCATTGTTGTTTATGTTGATGACATGCTGCGCACTGGTCCTCATCAAAAGCATATTGCTGATTTCAAGGCTAATTTGCATGGCTCATTTGAAATGTCTGATTTGGAGCATTTGCATCATTATTTTGGCATTCAATTTATGCACATTGATGGTGGAATGGCTTTGTATCAAACAAAATATATTGACACATTATTGTAGTGTTTTGGCCTTGAAGACTGTAAACCTATTGCCACTCCCATGGAGATATGTGTAAATTGAGTCTTCATGATGTTGGAGCTACATTTGATGTTGTCCTCTATCAACAGGCTGTTGGATGCTTGATTTACTTATGCATTACTCGGTTAGATATTCAGTTTGTTGTCTGAGAGATGAGCATGTTTATGCATTGCACAGGTGTCAAGCATTGGCAGGTGGTTAAGCGCATCTTTTGCTACTTGAGTGGTACTCGACTACTTGGGTTGTTTTATCCCAAGGTGGGATCACTACAGCCAGATTTGCATGCTTTTTCTAACTCTAATTGGGCTGGTTGCTTTGACACTCGTGTGTCCACTAGTGGTTTTTGCATCATGCTTGGTTGCTCATGCATATCCTTGCTGAGCAAGAAGCAGCCTACTCTGGCCACTTCCAATTGTGAGGCTAAGTATAGGGCAACTTTCAGAGCGACTATTGAGTGTGTGTGGATCACATGTCTTATGGCTGATTTGGGTGTTGTTCAGTCTTCTGCCACCACCATCTTCATTGAAAGTCAGAGCACATTGGTAGTTGTGAGGAACCCTGTGTTACATGCTCACACTAAGCACATTGAGATGCATTATCATTATTTCAGGGAGAGGCTCTCTACTAGGGAGATTAGCTTGGCATATGTGCCCATGCAGGAGAACATTGCAGATCTTTTCACGAAGGCTCTGCGTAGGGAGAAGTTTGAAGCTTTCCGCAAAGCTTTGGGCTTACTTCCTTTTGTGGATTGATTCCACATAGCTTGGAACTTATACATGAGTGTTAGCTCCTTGTTCACCGCATCACTCCCATGGGGATTTGTTGATATATTTAGGTAGTGATGTGTGTGAACACACTAGGACCGCGGGGGCACTTTTTTCCCTCTTTAAGAGGTTTTTTCTCCTGCCTTGTATATAGACATATAGCCCTAATGAGTTACTTATCTTTGTACATTCTAGTGGTGATACATTCAATATTTTGTGTTGTGCTCCAAGCTTCTTCTTCCTTGTGTTGTTCACATGCTTCCACAAACATTTAACTCCATTAAAAAACACTTCATTATTGTATCATCTAGTTTCTTGCGTTGTTGTTCAGGCATTAATGCATATGCAAGACAACCAAAAATATGCAGGTGAGCAATAGATGGTTTGCGACCATGCCAAGCCTCATATGCAGTGATAGAGTGCAATGCTTTAGT
Source organism: Ceratopteris richardii (assembly GCA_020310875.1). Taxonomy (NCBI): domain Eukaryota; kingdom Viridiplantae; phylum Streptophyta; class Polypodiopsida; order Polypodiales; family Pteridaceae; genus Ceratopteris; species Ceratopteris richardii. The sequence goes on along the minus strand of CM035407.1, from coordinate 82,416,371 downwards.
GGGACACCTCTTAACTACATATGCTGCACACATGACAACCTCAAGCTAGCAACTATGTGGTAAAGCCTGACTATTGACCATACATCTTGCCATCTCCATGAATGACATGTTCTTCTATTCAACAACTTTATTATGTTGAGGTACATAGGACATTGTACACTAGTGTTTTATCCCAAGTTCAGCCACAAATGCATTAAAGTCAGAAGACATAGATTCTCCCCCCCCTCAATCAGAACAGAGGGTGCACATTTTACATGCTGATAGATTTTTAGCCAAAACCAAAAACTGTTTGAAGCACAGAAACACTTCAGACTTTTCTTTCAATGGATATACCCATGCAGGCCTAGAAAAATCATTGATGAAAGTCACAAAGTAAAGATAGCTCCCAAAAGAGGGTATCTGCATAGGATCACAGACATCGTTGTGAACAAAGTGAAATTTCTAAGTAGCTCGAACTGAGCCATCTTTTGGGAAGGAGGAATGCTGAATTTTGCCAAAACTATAGCCTTCACATATATGTTTACCAGTTGCCTCAAGTTTAGGAAAAGAGGACACCATTTGACATTTCTGCAATTATAGCAAACTAGCAAAATTGTGATGATGAAAGCATGCATTCCAAAGCTTTGCATCTGACAAAGCCTAAGAATCATCTATTGCACATACTGAATCATCCATATATTTTCATAGTCTATGAGCTTATACAACCGAGGACATAAAATGCCAGAACCAATAATGACATTGCCATTTGGCATATCATGAACTTTAGATCTCTCATCAACAAATCTGACAATGTAAACTAACTATCATCACCAGTAGTCAGAATGATCTTACCAAATGCCATAACAAGATAAGAGGAGTTGTTGGTGCATGTGATAGTATTCCTTGTAGGGGCACATTCAAGTAAAGTGAAGAAATTGTGCTGCAAGGTAATATGTTTGGTTGCCCCACTATCAAAGCACCAAACATCTGAGTCTACTATAGACATACAATGTTCATGTGAAGATGGGTCAAAACTACAAATAGTAGCAAATTCCCATTCTTCATTCTACACAAGATTACCATAATGTGTTTGTGGGTAGAGGCCTCTACAACAACCATTCCAGCCTCTTTCTTCCTTGCCTATTTAGAAGCCAATTTTGGACAACTCTTTGAAATCATTTTCTTTATAGTATTTACAAAACAATTTTTGCTTTTTTATTTTCTTATCGTGTCTATCATCCTTCTTTGATTGTGCACAATTAACAAATTTTTCCTTACTAGTAGAAGAGCTCCATTTACCTTTGCCCTTCTGACTATTTAAGAAAGCTTGATCCACAACACACATAATGGACCTCTTCTACCTAGACTAATCTTCCTGCAATAGAACAGAGACTAACTCCTCAAATGTTAAGGCATTTGGATTGCCTTTCATCATAAAACAAAGAATAGAAGGAAAAGTGTGATATGAATCGAGAAGACCATTCAGAGTAGTCCGCATAAGTGAACTGTGAGAAAAGACTTCATAAAAAAAAATCAATTATTCTTTCAAATCTTTGATCTCTGTCAAAAAACTATCCATGGAATCACCTTCATTCATGTGCTCACTCTCCAATAGTTTTTAGAGGTAAGCAAGACGAGCCTCATTCCTTGCCTGGTATAAAGTGGTAAGTGTATCCCAAGCATCCTTAGCTATTCTACAGGAGCAAATGTGAGGAGTAATGGCATGTTTGATAGAAAAGGCTATCAATGCATGTGCTTGAGCATCTCTGCTATCCCAACAAATTTTCTCTACAATCGGTGTAGTAGGAACATTTGCTCTACAATAGGTGTAGTAGGAACCGTAGCATGAACAGGAACATGAAGAATATCATCATCTTTAACATCTTCTACATCAGCTTTAGCAATTGTGTTTCCAGGTGTAATAGGACAATGATAAGAAATCTTCACTAGTTGGCAGGAAGTCTGTACAAGAAAGTTATGGAAGAGAAGAAATCTCCACATGTTGGAAGGAGGTATGTACTATAGCAAGTCTGTACAAGAAAGTTATGGAAGACAATAAATCTCCACCTGTTAGCAGGAAGTATGTACTATAAAGACTCAAATGGGATACTTCTAAGATGTGTGGATAATGAGGAACGAAATGACTTACTAACAAGCTGTTAGAAATAGTATTTTTTATGGAAAAATAATTGTAAAATGCCAAAAAATTGTAAAAATATTTATGCAAATGATGTAAAAATGAGGAAGAGTCTTCCTCATGTAGATTAGAATCATATGTATTTTTTCTAGAATTTTTGGAAACTCCTAGATAGCATATTTTTAGATTAGAAGAGAAAAAGACCAAAATTCAAGTGTGAAAAGGGACACTTGAAAATGTATAAAAGATAATTTCCTCTATTTTGAGAGGGTTGGTTATTTGTATTTGATGCTATCCAATCAAAGAGAGGAGTTTCCTGCAGAAAATCGTGATTCTTCCTTTTGTGTGAATTTCTTTGATTTGTTGAGTCTATTCTATGTGTAACCATGGAATTTGCAAGCTTCTATTCTGTATTTCTGATGAATGTGTATGAAGAGAGTTGATTCATGATGTGTTGAGTGAGAAATTGCTGAAGAATGATGCTTGAGATGGAAATCATCAAACTTCACAGAATCACGATTGTCTCGTCTGAGGATTACAGGTGTCATTTTTGAGATTTGACTTCATGATTGTGTTCTGCTGAGAAAATAACACACTTTAGACACCAAGATCATTGGAAATGATGTAGTATTGCTCAAGATAATCAAAACCCTAGAAATTCCTCTTCATCTTCACTATTTCTCAGAAATCCAGCCAGTTTTCTCTTATTTCTTAGATTCTATCATCTAGAAGGGGTTGTGGTCTCTTGTATACTTCCAGGATTGACAAATATAAGATGTATTGTTGATTCTTTATGCTAAAATGATTGGAGAGGACAACTCCAAAGGTTAACAACAAACACAAGCCCATGTCAATAAATGGAGGATGTGCAAACACATTATCGGGAAAACACAAGAATTGAAATGACTAGGTGTGTATTCGCCTGCTATGCAAAAGGATGTACATGAGCACATCACTGGCTGCCAAGTGAGTCAAGGAACTCCACCAGATGACCATTGCTCATTATTTTATTCCACCATTGCCCCATATATGGAGTAAAGCATTAGTTAATTTTTTGAAATTACAAACTTACCCTGAAGGAGCAAGCCTAGCTAGGAATAGAGCCATGGAAGAATAGAGCAAATACTATGTCATAATGGGATGAAAATTATTCAAAAGAGGAAAATATAATCAATTATGATTATGTGTACATGAAGGAGAATACGTGCCTATTCTAGAAACGTCTCATGTAGGAGTAATCGGAGGTCATTTTTCAACCAAAAAAATTGTTAAAATGATTCTCTTTGTTGGCTTATGGTGGCCTACTTTATATATGGTCAAAAAACTTATCTACAGTGTTGTGATGTGTGCTAATGAATGAAATATCCTATAAGGAGAGATGATATGCCTTTAAAACCATTGATTAGCACGAGAGCATTCTCAAACGAGGGCATTGATTTCATTGGACTAATAAACCCCCCAGCAAAAGGGTCACACGCAAAATATATTATTGTAGCCACAGATTATTTGAAAAAATGGGTGGAGGCAAAGGCCACAAGGAGAAATGATGCACAAACTACCCAAGTTCTTGTTTGAAAATGTATTTACCCGCTTTGGCCCAACAATTGAGATCGTGAGTGATCGGGGAACACACTTTATCAATGAGGTAATTGAAACACTCATGAACGAATTCCTAGTACTTTATAAGAAATCAGCTCCCTATCATCCTCAAGTCAATGGACAAGTTGAGAGTTCCAATAAGGTGTTATGTACTATCTTAACTAAGATAGTCAACAATGGGACGTCACATTGGGATAAACAATTGCATCACACAATATGGGCCTTGCATGTAGCATATAAAACTGTTATTGGAACTACTCCATTCAATCTTCTCTATGGGCAAAATGCAATATTGCCTATCAACTTTTTAGTTCAAACTCTGAGAGTTGCTCAACAATATGAATGAAAGGGACATGAATTTTCTAGACATTTGGATCAAATTCAGAAGTTAAATGAGACTAGGCTACAAGCAGTGGCAACCTATTACAACACTCACGTCAAAGATAAGGGGCTGAAGGAAGGTGACCTGGTGTTCGTGTACACACTTAAACAACATGCAAAGAAACTGCAACAATGTGGATATGGACCATCATTGATAAATCGAATTTCTATTAGTGGAGTGATTAACCTAGCTACACTCGATGGAGATGACTTACCTAATTACATAAGTGGTTGTAGAGTCAAGAGGTACATGGAACCATTAACTGAAAAGATGTTAGCAAGGCTCTTAGGAGCACAAAATAGAAAAAAAGAAGAGGAAAGAATAAGAGAAGAAGCTAGAGTGGAATAATTAGAACGTATACAAAAACAAAAGTAATGGATACGACAATGGAACGAAAGATATCTACAAGGAGAAGAACCCATTCCCATGGAAAACTACCAAACTAAAGGCAGGAACAATCTAGACAACTTCATCAGACAACCCTATTTAAACTTAGTAATCAGTAAACATGATTACCAATTAGTGGATTCATTGATCGATATAGGAGTTACGCTAAGTTGTATTTGAGTTTTGCTAGCCGACAATCGAAAGGCGCCACTTACTCCCAAAGGCATGTATAATAGGAATTGGAGGCAACCTTGTTGAGTGTCTAGGAGAAATCACAATGTCTTTACATCTTGGGAACACTACTATGTAGCAAAGACTTCTAGTTTGCAATGTTGTAGACCTTTTTGAGGAGTTGGTTTGAGGAGAGGATTGGATATTTGAGTTTGAAGTTTGCATCCACCTTGCCTAAGGATACATATAGGCTAAAATAGACCATAGACAAGTATCTAATCTTCTCGATGAGAGACCCTTAAAAATAGGAAGGACAACAAACCCGAGGACCACAAGTCTAGATGACTTGGTGAATGAAATTCTAGCAAAACCCTTGTATGATGATTGTTCTATTTTCTATTCCTTTAGATCTTGTCCCAAACTACATGATCAACCTATCAATTCTCCCAAGGAGAGTGAGCCTGAGAGATTGACTCATGCCAATCCCCTTAAAGAAATTGGTAAGAAAATCAGGACACCTATGATCTTACCAACAACGAGGACACAACAATGCCCAAGCATAAGGCAAGTATGGATTCATAAGGATGGCATGGATTCATAAAAATTCCTTAATTGAAGTGTGGCATTGATTGTTCTTATCTATCATGCATTGGACATCTGTGAACATCTATGAGAGATGTCTTCAATAGTGGAAGTGGCAAAATATCCAAAATCCACGACTGTCCCTAAAAAGAGGAAGAGTGTGATTATTATAGAAGATGCAGGGATGAGCTCAAAACCTTTAATGCATGGAGCAAAGCAACTGCAGGAAGAACGCAAAGGGAAACAACTCTAGTTTTGAATAGAATACATGTACTTCCCAAAATGCCATTAAAAAGGCTTACAGTGATCACCAAAGCTAAATTGCAGGAAGCATTACTACAGACTCACAAGTTCACTAAAGGCCAAGTCAACTTATTGTGTGGCCCAACACAATCAGTCAGGGAAGAAGTTAACAAAATGTCATAGATATAAAGAGTTGGGATTAGCAATTTCAAGCTACTTCCTCTGAATCCCAAGAGGACAATGATCAATTCACTATGAATGTGGATATCCACACCGAAAAAAATGATGATGGTGGTTGGAATAAGCTCAATCAAGTGGTTGACAAGCATGAAATGGTGAGCAAACAATCAAATGCTAACAAGAACGTAACCACACAAGGAGAGTACGAGCATAACCATCAAATGGGGAATGTCTATACTATTCAAGTAAATGACACAACCACAATGCAATTCCAAAAAGTTACCGTTGAAGGGCAAAAAGCAATGATCCATCCCAAAGAAGAAGAACAAGAGGAATTAATCAATAACAATGAGAAATTGGAACCTATAAGGATCATGGTGGAGCCATCCCCTTTGGATGTAACTCACGAAGAATGGAGTTCCAAAAAAGATCAGAATATAGAAGCCGAATCGCATGTACAACTTCATATTTGATACCCTTTCAATGAGATAGTACATATCAATAAAGGCAAAGATGTAACAATGGGCGAAGAACCAATAATTCCACAAACTTGGCTCCATGTGGATGTGGCCTAGCTTAAATTGTAGTGAAGCATATGATACAAATGGCCATGGACACACAAAAAACTAGAAGCAGATAAGGAATATGAACAGGTACATATTGAGAAAAGTGGTTTCAAGATATTAAGTGAAGAGCTATTTGCACAAGTGCTACAGTCTCAACAAGATTTAGCAAAAAGAGAGGATGACCTTAAAAACATGATGGAGAGCTAAATAAGCTCAAAGAAGAAAACAAGCACTTGACAAACCAACTAAAGGAGTTCACACAAAAATATGAGACAAGTGAAGCACACAAAACACGAATAACAAATAGGAGCAAAATCTTGGAGACACAAATAAAGATACACATGGACAAGGCAGACACTCTACGATACATAAATAAAGAGTTAATGACATCATTCTTACTCAATCAACCCTTAGAAATTGTAGGAGGCACTAGTCAAGAACTAGTGGAATTACATGCAGAACTTGAAAGGTATGCAAATCAACTCAAATAGGAGCAGGAATTGCAAGAACAATGGAAAATCATGTATATGCATGATATGAATGAGTTACAAAATAAATGTAAGGCAGCAAAATCCAAGAACATAGAGCAGTGCAAAGAGGATACAGATCCATTGGCTATACTGGGTGAATGCTACGTGCAAAATACAAAAGCCCCTATAGCAACCAAAGAACAAATAAAAGAGAAAGATGCACTTATTTAACAACTTAGTTGGAGAAGCAAGCCAACATGGGGACACCAGTAGTTCCAAGCTCTCAACCAACTACTATGGAGACTAAGGTATGCCCTCTTTCTCCCCCATCAACAATTTACCCATGCATATTAAAGAGGAGGTACAATGTGATGATCAATCTATAAAACATGATGTAGAAATAAGCCATAGAGAGTGGACCCTAATGTTGTCCCAACTTACAGAACAATTCAAAGAAGCAATAGTGAAAGTAATGAAAGAAGCAAAAATCAAAAGCAAGAATTCAGCTCAAATTATGAAGCCATTTAATATACCGTACATGTTACTAAAAGAAGAGACACGTCAATACATCAAAAGGACCACAAATAAAGAGTTGCATCAATAATTAAACTTCAAAGTGGATACTTTTCATATACACAAGATGAATTCAAAAGAACTGATCCAATATGGAGGTGGAAATTTTTGGAGAAAAATCCTGCATTGTGTCTGCATTGGAAGGATGCACCCTATTTACTCTAGGTAAATCCATCATTTTGTCCGGTACCATGACAAAGAAAATGGATGCAATTTTTGGATGAGGATCATCATGGTACAATAAATAAATAGTGACTAAATTATCCATTATTGCCAAGCCCACCACATAACTACTTACCAATGGAAGATTATATAATGAGGAAAATTGAATTTTGGTTATCAAGATGTGCATCAATTTTGGATTTAGCAATAAAAATGATGAATGAAGTGTTGAGCATGATTCTCACAATTTTGAAGGTTTTCAAACATGTAGAGTATACCTTTTTTAATTTTATCAACATTAATCAAGGAACAGAGGCAATGATTTTTTATCTCTCTATAATGCCAAACTGCTTAACATTAATGGCCATATATTCTAGATTAATGTTTCTGCCATGTCCATGCATGCAGACATTTGAAGAAGCATTTTTCATAGGGTTTTTTGAAGTGGAAAAGAATATTTTTGAAAATATCTACGAATTTACATGCTCGATTAGTCACCTACGAGTTAAGTTTTTTTGCTGACGAGAGACAAGATCCACATGATGGGATTAAATCAGCTCAGTGGAAAGAGATCATAATACATGAAGCCAATGTGCTAACCAAAAAGAGTGAGCAGCCTTCTAGACCTACTCATGTCACCTATCATAGCCTGTCGAGAAAGATAGAGTTGATGAGGAGGGATGTGTGGAGCGAGAATTCAGCAAGAAAATAAGAAGAAGAAAATAAAAATGCAAAATAGCTCAGTAAAAGACTCACCCTTTACCCCAAGCCCCAAAAGGGTATGCATCAGGCTGCAATGTGAAAACAGGTGGACCCAAAGAGTGCAAACAAAGAAGTAAATAAGTTCTTTCCCACACCCATAAGGTCCTTCCAACAATGGGAACAACTCTAGTGAAAGGTGACTAAATATACATCATCTTAGCCATTGGGTGCATGCAATGAAAAGAAGCAAAGAGGACAAAAAGAATGAATCAGGTCCAGAAGGATGTAAACAGAGATTTATAATAGGATCTTTGAAGCATCAACCAAGGGATGTAATATTTATCGATGGCTGCATGCAATAAAAGGAACTATACAAGCTAAAGAATAATCAATAGGCTAGATAGAAGGATAGCACACCTCTTGAGCAATGAGAACTGATATAATAGGAAAGACAGAACCATTGGACTTAGGTTCCGACAAGATAACAAATTGTCTAAAAAATTTTGAAGGCTTTCTTGACCGTTGCTGGCATGCAATTAAGAAAAATATAATCAACCTCTGAATCTCTAAGGCCTCCATGATTGTTGGTAATGGATAGTTCAACATACAACATCAGAAGAAAAAATGGACCAAGTTGAAGAACAGAAGCCTGTCAAGGGACGATAGAGACTAAGAGGGGGAGAGTGTTGCAAAAGAAGGAAACAAAGAGAAACATACCCCAAAAAATTTCAAATTTAGACATAATTTTCTTCTTCAAATTCCCATGCTATCATGTTAAAAGCCATGTAAATGCTTTAGACAAGTCCTCTAGATGCATATTTAGTGAATGTTGTAACATTAGCCTTATATAATGGTAGGGATTTAGTGAATTTCGATAAAATTGCTAGTTTCTAGTGTGAAAGGACCATTTTTAGGGCACATGTATATAAGTCACTTGATGAATCTTTGTAAAGACTTTTTTCCATTGTGAGTAATCAGGTTGAAATTTCAAATTTACTTCTTCTCTACTGAGTATCGTCTTCTCCAAGAGCTTGCATGTGTGTTTGATGCTTGAAATGTGTGTCTAGGAGTGTTATCTACCCTTTTCCCTCTTGTTTTACCCACTACAGTGCGTGTGTGAAACTTGGTCAGCTATGGAACAAGATTTGGTGCTTCCCGTCATTCACTATTTTGCACATAACTGGAAAGAAGCTAGTATTGGCCATATTTGGATCTTGAAGTTGAAAGAAAATCCCTAATTTGTGCTTACTATTGTTAAAGGTATTGGAGCGTGCATTTCGAGTGAGAAAGTGACTTGAGAGGTAGATGAACTTATGATACATGCCTTGTGAGCACATTCACTTCATTTTCCATCATATGCGCACATGTCTTCACACACTTGATATTTCTAACTCCATGAATTTATATTTAAGCATGTATTAATCCACCACTATATGTACTTGTGGGCGATTGAGGTATAGTCTCAATTAGCACAAGTTCCTAAGACTGTATAGCTTAGGTACACACTTATGTAACAAATTGTCCTCTCGACCCAGTCATACCTTATGTAACAAATTCTTCACCTCAAGTACAATGATGAGGTCAGAGTTTTTTGATGATCAATACTTACACCCACTGAATTGAGAAGACATGAGCGACATTGTCTCAGAAACAGTGGTCAGAGTAGATTTTTGGATTCTAGAGCAACACTCAAAATTGCAAACTATTGAATGAGAATAGAAGGGCAAAATACATCTTGTGCTACACAACCAATTGGAGCAAAAGAGGGAGATCAAGTTCCATAGTGCCATCTCTATTTGAAAGAGAGAGAAAGAGAGAGAGAGAGAGAGAGAGAGAGAGATTCTAGTTTTCGTGCAATCTGTGTATTAGTATGGCAACGATCTCTTTGTAATGGGATGATAAGTTATAGATTCCCTTTGAACTTATTTGAATACTTAACAAAACTTGGAACATGTTGCATTGAGCATACACCTATAAAATTGACTCAAAGATCAAAGATTACAACCTTGTTTCCTTAAAATATCTCACACCATGGAGTGGTCGATAATTGTTGGAGACACCTTCATGTTGGTGCAAAAGAATCCAAGCCTACATACTTGGATAACTAGCATGCATCTCATATAGTCATATATGATCACACCCTTGTAAAAGTCACTCTAATTTTTATCTTTGTAAAAGTGCCTATGCTTGATGCACTACTCTCATGAGGAGTTAGGAGGAATCAAATCTCAAGATACTTGGTAGATGATTGATGAGAGAATAAATCCTATAGTTTAGGACTCACTTTATGATGAGAATTTTAATTTGAATTCAAAGATTGGCTCCAATCTCAACTATAAACATGGATAAAAAAGACTCGTGAGTGTGAGCCCGACTAGGAGATCATTTGGGAGGGATACTTTGTGATTAGTGAGGTCATTCCATAGCTCATTCCCTACCCACACATTGTGCAATTGAACATTACCAATTTCATTGACTTTTATGTGATTTAATACATACACATTGATCATATCTCTACCTCACTTCTCTGTCATGACCATCTCACAATAGGGAACTTCTTAAAGCTTTTTCTGAGTGCATGATTGATCACTTTATGTGCTTTAAAGTTTTTTAGACTCATGATAGTGTCTACTTCATAGATAAAAAATTTCATTGTTATTGTCTTTTCCAATTGTGAGATATATTTGTATCTTTGATCTCTGGTCCACACATTGAAGCACCCTTAAAATGTCATGCAAGTCCTTTAACTTGCTAAGTATCATTCTCACTATGTAGTCCATATTTTTTATTGACATACCTCTTTTTTGGTAGCTATCTACGTTACTTAGATACCACCAAAAGGAATTTGGATAATTGCCAGTAGGTTGAGAGCATTGTTCACTCTACTGAACATGTGCAGTGACTAAAATAGCAAGTCTATGATCTTGGTTCAACTTTCTACTTATGTGTTTTGATCCATTGATTAGAGGATCATGTTCCAAAGAACATAGGTGATTATTTGTGATCAATAGGAATCTAAAGAGGCATGCTACACTCTCCACAACTTGTCCTTGGCTGGTTTGAAGCAAGGTTTTGTAGCACCACTTCATCTCTAAAATCTATCCACTATCTCTCCAACAGTTGTATCAGAGTAATAACAAACATTATGGGAGATGGATTTTCATCATTCATTCACAAATTGGATAGGAGAAAGTATTCAGCATGTTCACTAAGGATGCAAACCTACTTCCAAGGAAGAAGCTTATATGGATATATCTTAGAAGATGAATTTAGGAGCAAACATCAACCTACAAGGGAAGAGCAAGAAACGCTAACTACATGGTGTGCAAAGGATGCTCTTGTCAGGTCTTATATACTTAACTCAATATCTGATTTCTTATTACCTCACATTAGGAATTGTAAAACTTCCCAAGAGACTTGGGAAGTACTTTCTTCATACTTTTCATCAAATACAAGGGCTAGGAAGAACCAACTATGGATGGAGTTTACAACCCAAAAAAAACAACCAAAACAAAGTGTATCTAACTATGTAACCAAGATGAAGGATGTGGCTGACCAGCTTGCAAGCATTGGAGAAGAGATAAAAGAGGAATAGATAGTAAGGCAGATCATAAATGGCATCAAAGCTGATGATAAGTGGGAGTCCTTCACCACAACAATGGACCTTTATATGGATATGAAAATCTGTGACCTCAACACATTGATGGGGGCAAATCTTCACACATGAGGAAAAGCTCAACAAGAATGGAGACAACTCTAGAGGTAACCGATCTTCTGCACTTTATATAGATAGAAATAAAATTAAGGATAAAGGTAAAGGCAAAAAGAATGAAGAAGAGCCTAGTACCTCTCAAGTGAATTTCATAGGTAGAGGAAGAGGTATCACAGGAAGGGGTAGAGGAGGAAAACAAGGTAGGGGGAGATCTTACAACACTTCACCTTGCAATATTTGTGGCCTAACCAATTACACCACAGAAGAATGATTCAAGAACACAAGGAATCAGAGAGGAAGAGGCTTCCATAAAGGAGGCTATGAAAAATCCAGAGGTAGGTTCAACAATGGAGGAAGCAATTATCATCACAATTATCATGGATCAAGGTAAAGATGATGAGCATCTTTTCTATATCAATTTTGGTTGTTCCAATCATGTGGTTGGAAATGTGTCATTGCTATCTGATCTTGAAGAACCTAAAGGGAAGCATGAAGTGAAACTACCAAGGAGGCTTTAGAGGTAGAAGATATTATAATAACTATACAGAAGACTAGGAGGATTCATTACTGATCATGAACATGACATCCAAGTAAGGTAAAGATGATAAGCATTTTTTCTATATTGATTTTAGTTGTTCCAATCATGTGGCTAGAAAAGTGGCATTGCTATCTAATCTTGAAGAACCTAAAGGGAAGCATGAAGTGTAGACATGTGATGATACTAGACACTCTGTTGAGAAAATTGGAAATGTCAAGGCTTCTGATGGTAACATGAACCTTTTGAGTAAGGTTTTATATGTGCCTACTATAATAAAAAACCTAATCAGTGTTGGGTGGATTGTTGAGAAAGTCCTACATGTTAGATTCACAAGGCATGGAGCATATGTGGAAGATCCTCAAAAAGGATTCAAGAGGATTGCAAAAGGTGAGAAATCTGGAAGACTCTTTACATTTGAAGTTGAAGATACCAAAAACATTGCACTCTTCAATTAGAAAGATCAAACCTTATCTCAACTAGAGATATGGCATAAAAGGCTAGGTCATATAGGTGATAGAATAAAGTTATATGCAAGGATCAAAGTGTGCTTGGCCTTCCAAATGTGTCCAAACAACACATGATTTACAAATGTGGAGCATGCCAATTTGGCAAAACTCACAGACAACCATTCAACAGGAAAGGATATATGTATGAAGACTACTTGGAGCTTGTGCACAGAGGTGTGTGGGGTCCTAGTAGAGAGCCATCAATCTTAGGATCAAGGTACTATGTTTCATTCATAGATGATTATAGTAGATGGACAATACTTTACTTCATGAAGCACAAGGATGAAGACTTTGCTTGTTTCAAAAAGTATTTGGCATTGGTTGAGAACCAAAGAGGTAGAAGCTTGAAGAGGATCAGATCTAATGGAGGTGGTGAGTATTTCTCACATGAATTTGATTCATTCTTACAAGACAGAGGTATAAAGAGAGAGGTCACAACAAGGTACACTCATGGACTAAATGGACTAGTAGAGAGGAGGAATAGATTGATAGTAGAGGCTGCAAGATAAATTTTGAATGAAAAGAAACTATCAAATTACGCATGGGCAAAGGTTGTTTCCATAGAAACATACTTGATTAACAAGATCCCATCCAAATCCTTGGATGTAATGACACTCTATGAGGTATGGAATGGTAGGAGAGCCTCATTGGACCATTGTAAAATCTTTGGGTGCATTGCTTATGCACATATACCCTCATAGATTAGAGGGAAGCTTGATCCAAAAGCTGAAAAGTGTATATTCATTGGCTATGACCAGAACCAGAAGGGATATACGTTGTACAATCCCACTAACAAAGGATTTAAAATTAGTAGGGATGTGGTGTTTGATGAAAATAATTCATGGTTTGAAGATGATTGTAGGAAGATCAAGTTACCTTATCATTTGGAAAGTGATTTTCCAACTCCCACTCAAGAAGATCAACAAATATCAGAAGATGTCAATTCAGAGGATGAAGAGTTGATTGACTTCAAGGCTTGGAAGTAAAAAGTCAAGACCAAGTTCAAGCAATTGGAAGACGTTCCAGAGTCCTCCAATCAAGCACTCAGAAGATCTCAAAGGGAGAGTAAGAAACCCATAAGGTATGGCTATGACACATCACTAGTCACCAAGCATTCTATGTACATGACTAAAGACTCTATGATAGAAGAACCTTCTTCATTTGAAGAAGCTAATGAGAAGGAAGAATGGAGAGAAGCCATGCAGGAAGAAGTTGAAGCACTTGAGGAAAACAACATTTGGGATTTGGTTCCCAAGAAACCAAGTATGAAGGTAATAGGATCCAGGTGGATATATGAAATCAAGAAGAATTCAGATGGTTCTATAAACATGTACAAAGCAAGGATAGTGGCAAAGGGGTTTGCTCAAACCCAAGCCTTTACTTGTGCCTTTTCCTCTGCCAAAGTAGAATATGTGCTCAGAACTAGGTTTTCCTTGGGAGATTGAATCCTCACCAAGATTCTTTTCTTCAATAATCAACATGGATACTAGATCAACAAAATTTTCCCTAGTCTCTGTAGAAGTTCTGAAGTGCTTATATGCAGCTCCGAAACCACGAAGGCACACTTCCACCCTATCATATTAGCTACATTCACACCAATATATGCAAGTGACTTACATATGCTTTTAATTTTTAGAGTGTAGTCACTTACCGACATGCCCTTCTTTTCTAATTTATGCAACTCGTTCTTGAGTTGCAATTTCCATGCCTTTGTATTGGTCTCACACAATGTGACCAAACTATTCCACACCTCTTTTGGCATCTTGGGATCCCGTATGTGCCCAATCATGCTATCTTGTATGCTAATAGATAGCCAATACATAACCTTTCCTGCTCCTTGATTCCATTCCTCATATGCTCTTAACTAGTTCAGAGTCTGATTCCTCTCTAGTAACTACATAGCATTTTTGTTCTCTCCTTCGATGTACTTCCAGTAACCATTTCCCATCAAGAAATTTGTCATACAAAATCTCCAAGCATGGAAGTTGTGCTTGTCCAACATATCACTCATAAGCTGACTCGTTCCATCTGCGTTTGCCATTTTTGCAGTAACTCACAACACTGCAAAACACTACAAGCAATTGTTCTCCTTGAACGCTGTCGCACTACAATGTGATACTTTGATCTAAAAAAAAACACAGTTTTCATGTATCAACAGTACACTCAGTTGCTTGAAATTTTGGATCTAGAATATATGAGTGTTTTCAAACAGGATGCAAGTTACAGTTTTTCAAATTGACCTGGTCTTTTTGCAAGCCCCACCTTGTGGGCTCGAAATGGACGTCGAGATGGCTTCAAAACTTTGAGGTCATTTGTGAATCATGCTTTCTCCACGCCTTCTCAGGTACTCTTCACCGTCGCCCTTCTCCATGAGCTCTCTATAGCCACACTAGCTCTGATACCATGTCATAAGGAAGGAGATAAGGAAGAGAGCTCACACAGACACTCTCACACTCAAAGAGGATCACACACATAGGTTGAGGCAAGGAAGAATAATATTCTTCTTCTTTTTCGATTACATAAATGGAATGTACAAGAATGGCCTAAAACAAGAATACAACAAGTGCAATATATAAAGAAAAATACATAAGGAAAATCCTAATGTCCACGGATGAGTGAGCTGGCAAGAAACAAATGTGCCATCACTCTCAGTAGATAAATTTAATAAAGCTCAATGAAGTGTCCCTGACATATACCAGCGTGAACACTATACATGTCAGAGAAAAAAAAAATGATATGTATCATCCTAGATCATCACATGTTGAGCTTGATATCTCAACAATAAATGGGTGTTACCTAGGGCACATTAGAGGGGTTCCTTGGACAATCTCTCAAGAGATGTTCTTTGTTGCACTCAAGAAAAAAACCAATTGCGATGTTCTATCCTTAACCCAAAGTCCATGGATGGGGGCATTGATGAATGAAATGGTCGCCCTTCCATCTAAAACATGGTCCTCTAGGGGCTTGTGGTCTCATTTGTCTCACTTGGGGCCTAGGGTTCAGATTTCCATACATGACATTGGAGTATTCTGGCTCCCAATTTTGTTCTATAGGTAATGCCTCATATTGATACGGACAAATCTCACTATTCTCAAGTGACTCTGTGTAATAAGCTTGTGGAATATCTTCATGGGAATAGTCAAAACTATGAGCATGAGAGTCATTTTCTAAGACCAACGAGGTTATTGGCACCAATGCTCTATTAGGGTTTTCCTCTACCACTACATACCTAAGTGGAATCACATTTGAAGGAGCTGGTGGTTGGTTTCCTAGGACTAGTTGTGGCCTATGTGGTGCTTAATATTGCTATTGGTATTGAGGTTGATATTTCTATTGTGGCCTATAATATGGTTGTTGGTATTGGTTTTGATACCTACCCTGTTGGTAAGGTTGCTAATAAGTTTGTCTCATAGCCTACCTATTGTACCGACAATCTTGAGTTGTGTGGTTTGTGTATTTTCTCTCAATAGTGCAATATTGGACACTAGGGTGTCCTTGGAGTTGATCCATGATCGAGAGAACATTAGCCATGTGGTCTCCTTTGCATTTGTAACATCATTTCAATGTGGTGATCCTTGGTGTTTGTATATTTTGAACTCCTAGCTTCTTGGCAACTTGCTCAGCTAGCTCATCTATTGGAGGTTCTAGAGGTATGGGTAGTAGAACTATCAGAATCCTTATAGATTTTGGACAATTCTAACTCCTCACCCAAGTTGTCTTCTATGTCAATACACATTTTCAAGCATTGATCTAGGATTGGCTCCTTGAGATATACATATGATCTAAGTTCCCAACTTAGAAGTCCATCTAAAAACAAGGAAACTTGTTTTTCTTGTGTAGGTAATGAAGGTGTGGGACATCTTGCCATGTATTCTTTAAACTTGCATTTCACAAGCTGAACTTTTTCTTGGGGTGTTTGCTTGAAGCTCTAGATCAAGGATGATGTGTTATGCCATATCCTACTGTTGGAAAATTCTACGATGAATGCTTCTAGGATTTGACCTATATTTTGGTAGTTGTGATTGTTTAGGGGATAAAACCAAGCTAAGGCACTACCCTTGATTGTCAAACCAAATGCCTCAAACTGGGTGAACAAGTCCTCAACCTATTCAACTCTTAACACTTGTTTGAACTCGGACATGATCATAAGGATCTACTGACCCATCAAAGTATTTTTTCATTATCTTGACCACTTTAGAGGGTCTAAGGATTCTTCGGTACTCTCAGGGTCTAGGCAATGGAAAATCATACTCATCTCTTTGATGTCCATGTGATCTATGTCTCTCTCTTTCAAGTCTTTCACTTTCAAATCCTTATCTATCTCTGCCCACTATGTGTGCAAAGCTTACCTCAAGTCTCTCTCTCTAGCTCTTTCCCTCTAGTTTTCATGATCCTTGGATGATCCTACATCTTGGAGGCCATGGGAAACATTAGATCTTGGTGGAAGAAAATCAATTCAGCTTGCCAAGTGTATGCATGCCTGCCATGCTCTATTACTAAGAACATTCTCTCTAATGTGTTATCTAGATAGGCAACTTTGTGTGGTATCTCAGGATCTTTAAACTCCAAGATGGTAACTCCACCTATTTTTTTGAGTTCATCTTGCTTGAATCTTCAAAAATCTTCCTCCCTTTCTCTATTCAAGAATAATTATATGCTTTTGTTGTCTTGGGGAACCCACTCTGGGATAATCACTCTAGTCAAGACAGATTTACCTCAAGGATTCTTGGGTTCCCTTCCTAGGTGTCCTTGCTCTAGGTCTCCTATCGCGTTCTCCGGAATGACATTTCCAAACTCATTTGTCCTATCTGATAAACTAGTAACCACATACATGGTTCCTTACTTATCAATGTATGAACCCTCTTTGAACTTAACCAGTGAGTGTTCAAGTTCGAGGGTTGATTGGGATTTTTGAGTTCAGTAATTGATCACCTTAGATCATCCTCATAAATGTGTGCACCTAATCAGTTCGTCCTAATATATTCCAATTGAGTCTTATCGGGACCTTCTGGTGTCTACAAATAGGTAGTGTTTGAGCTATTGCTGGCCTCTCCATGCTAAAAGGCATTTTGGAATCACTCATTTCCGAACTTAGCACATAGGGATAATCACTAAGGTGTTGTGTCCATGACCTAGACATGTGATTGACACTAGCTTTAGATGATCTGATGCTTTGTCTATCCTTGCCTAGGTGTCTACTTGATGTAAGGTTCATAAGATTTGTCTACTAGTCCCAATTTTCCCAAGTACAACCGTGTTGCAATGTTCTTTTGAATGAATTACTTGTTCGTTTATAGATTTCTCTGGTATCATCTTGAGTGACAAATGTCATCGTTAGGAGTACTTGAGTTTTTTGTACTTTGAGATGTGATTGATCCACTTAAGTCCTTTTATCTTAGGGTTTATAGCAACAATATATTAGCTATGCGTGAACTTGAGTGATTAGAGTTTCTTGTACTTAGTTCATGCTTATCGTCACCCTAATTAATCAATATCAGTAGTCATATTTAACCTAAGCTAAGAATTGACTAAGGGGGTTAATAATGATTCCAACCTCAAGTTGCTTCTCCCTTGATCACTCTTGAAAGCTCTGATACACGTTCTCAAACTTGGAATGCACCTGCCACCTTGCTTTAACACCCTTAAATGGCTCTCATTAGACCTATAAATGTCCCAAGGTTAGATCAACCTTTAACTCTAATTTATTTGATAGACAGTTTGATTCAACTATTTTTAAAGAATCTTTTCCCCCCTTTCTATTGCTCAAAATCCTTTGGAGCTCCCTTGGCTTCCCATTCCCACCTGAAGGTCAACTTCAAATTACTCTATCTAAAAATCAACACATTATTCTTAAGAAAATAATTGAGGCCGTGTAGGATTCAAAACCACCTTTCTAACACACACTAGAGGTCAAAAATTGGATTTTGGATGAAAAAGTTATGACAAATCAAGCTCCTGGGGATCAAAATAGACAAACAAGTTTTGTAAGAGAATCGTGATTTTTTTAGAGTGACACAACTAGAAAGTTGTGATTTTGTGAAAACCAAACGCCAAAACTCACGATTCTTTGCCCAATAAGTACCCAAAAATTTGCGATTTTATACTCTTTTCTTCTATCAAAAATTCATGATTTTCTCGAAAATTCACCTTACAAAAAGTTGCAATTTCTTCAAAAATGGGAGTGCAAAAAGTCACGATTTCTTCAAAAGTTGCCTTTGCAAAAAGTCACGATTTTCTTCTTCAAATTTATCCCAAAAAGTCATGATTTTCTCCAAGCCTCATTGGCCAAAAGCGATTTTCTCAACTATTTCCTTCTAAAAAGTCTCAAATTTTTCACACATGGATAACTAGAAATTTGTGATTTTCTCACACTCAGAAAACCAAGACTTCATGATTTTCTTCAACTTAGAAAACCAAACATTTGTGATTTTCTCACAATCTAAACACCAAAAATTTGTGATTTCCTTGAGAGCCCAAAGCCAAACAGTCACAATTTTTTAAGATTTAGAGACCCAAAATGTTAGGATTTCTTAAGATTCACAGACCCAAAAAGTCACAATTTTCTAAATGATTTTAGGCAAGAAACTAGAGAATCGTGCAATTCAAAATCTTTTGAAATTTCCAAAAAGTCCTGAATTTCTCCTAGAAGTTCTTGATTTTCTGAGTGGGAAGTTCAAAATCAAGAGTCGAGGCCTGCACTTCGTGTAGAAGGTTGTAGAAAGCATAGAAACTCATAAACACAAACACTTTGCCTCTCTTTCTCTCTCTAGCATAGCCATGAATGAAAAATAAGGTGAAAGTAGTGAATATACAGTCAAGAACAAAAAATTTCAACAAAGTTGAAGATGGGAGAAGATGGTGATGGTGAAGATCAAGATGGAAAATTAGAAACTTAATAGAAAATGACTATTTTTACCTTCCAACATCACAAATCTACAATCTTACCATCACAAGACTCATTCTCGAGCAACGCTCCTTGGCAACGGTGCCAAAATTTGGTGTTGCTCAAGCGTGAGTACCGCCTCCTTTACTTGTCAATCTAGAGAGATGTAAGGAGGATATGAAGATTATGAGCG
This sequence comes from Ceratopteris richardii, assembly GCA_020310875.1. Taxonomy (NCBI): domain Eukaryota; kingdom Viridiplantae; phylum Streptophyta; class Polypodiopsida; order Polypodiales; family Pteridaceae; genus Ceratopteris; species Ceratopteris richardii. The sequence goes on along the minus strand of CM035407.1, from coordinate 82,396,406 downwards.
ATTGCAGTGGGAAAATGTGGGTGACAAGCACATACATGCATGCACACACACACACGCACAAGGCAAGATCAAAGAGAGGAACAATGGAAAGCTTCGATTGCGCAAGAACTCTCTTACAAAATCTTCAATCTCTACTAATCCAACTCTCTAACATGCTACTAAGAAGCTAATGTCAAAGATGCTAACCTCAAAAATTAGCTCTCTAGCTCTTTTTATAGTTTTTTGACTAGTTTTGGCCCTATCCAGACCTAGTGTTCGATTTAGTTAAGAATTAGGTTCCAAGGCTTATTTTAGGAATCAAACAAAGTTTAAAAATTATGAAAATTGGTAGGTAGATGCTTCTACACCTCAAGCTTGAGGACTCCTCGGCTTGAACAAAATTGAGTTACAAAAATGTGAAATGATATTTACAATGGTTTTAAGGTGATCAAAATCACTATTTTTATAGGGATTTCTTGTGAAAAATTGACATGTACTTCTTGGAGCTCCCTACATGCTCCCTCTTCTTGTGTGTCCACTTCTTTGATGTGTTCCTCTGCCTTGTGCTTGAATTTGACTGTCAACAATGTATAGGAACTAGACATGAGAACATTTATAATCAAATGTTGATTGGCATCAAAACAAGTCGATAGGAAAGATTGTTACTTGAAACTCTAAGTAATTTCCATAGGTGCAGTTTGAATTATTTTTTACAATAGTATGTTGACCAAACAAGTTTTGAATCATGACTTACGCACTTTAAAATCATCTTTATTTTGCTTGGAACCTACATATACATAAAATGATTATGTTTCAATATTTGAAAAGAGAAACATAAAAAGTAAAAAGCATTTCAAAGGAATCTTGATACTCTTCTATTGGATTTTCTAGGTCGGCCCATCAGGATGTTATGTAGCTTTAATGGGAGTGGATGTTGAGATAAAATCCCTATGGGATTGTGTGCACTATTTTTTTCAACATTTTATCTTTTATGCTGGCCGTGATCTAATGAATTTTTTGTAGGAAGAAAAGAAGAATTGTGTTGATCATTTGTTTGATTGAATGTGTGATAAGCAACATTTGATTTGTACATTATACTTGTATATTTACCTAAACATAACCATTAACTTCTAAAAACCCCCAAACTCTAGTTGTATTTTGAACCAACGCACTTCAAAACTCCATTTTTATGTTCAAAAGAGAATAAGAAAACCCATTATATATAACCCTATTTAAGTAAGAAACCCCCGGGAAATTTTAAATTTGGTACCTTGATTGATTGGTAGCTTTAACCCATTGAAAACATTTAAACTAACCTTTGAAACCTAGTTGAAGAACCCTGAAACCTAACTCTTAACCCTTGGAAACTTAACTCTGAACCCTTAGAAACTAGGGCTTTGAAACCCATGATGTATATACCTAATCATTAATCATGAGCTTTTAACCCTAGCCATAACAAACCCTAGGTTACCCCAAATACAAAATCTAATTAGGGACCTTAGGAACTCAAATTTCCCAACTCTAACCCTTAATTTAATTAAATTCTTTTGTATACAAGTGTGAAAAGGGATAACATTAATTAAAAGAGAAAGAAGTAAATAAATAAAAATGAAAACTGAATAGAAAAATAAAAAGAGAAAAATTAAAAATAGGAAAAAAGAAAATCAAATTAAAAACAAGAAATTGGATTTTTTGAGATTAGAAAAGAAGGAAAAATAAGATCTTGTAAAAGTAGAATGGAAAAATTAGAAGCTACTAAAGATCTAGAAAACGAACTTCATGGAAACCTATAAATACATGCTAAGATTTCATTAGGTCTTTCCATGAATTTCTTTTTAGGTACATTTTGCTCCTTTTCTTTTCTATTACCTTCAGAGAAAGAGAGAGAGAGAGAGAGAGAGAGAGAGAGAGAGAGAGAGAGAGATTCCCTCATATCTCTCTCATCACCCTACTCCTACAAGCTTTTTTAATGGCAACAAGTGAATGAGAGAACTAGAGAGAGTTTTGTTATAGTTCGCTCTCCTCTCTACTTGGAAGTAAGATATTTTTTATTTTGTTTTTTTTACTTTGTGTTGCTTTTGAGCTGCGTGATAGGAGATGAGATGAGAGAGAGAGAGAGTCAAACGACTTCAATTACTTTTGCAATGTTGTTCAATAATTTGGATTTCAATTACTCTTTGCAATGGACGAGATGCGACACGATCAGAGAGAGACATAGAGAGAGAGAGAGAAAGAGAGCAAGAGAGAGAGAGAGAGAGAGAGAGAGATCGAAAGAGAGAGAGAGAGAGAGAGAAAGGAAGTTCACTGTGCAGAAGACATCATGAGAGAGAGAGAGAATATGAGACACATAGAGAGAAAGAAAGAATGTGCACAGAGAGAGAGGAGATTAAACGAGATTGATGCCACAAATATCAATGCAAAGAGAGAAAGAGAGATATGGGGATGCAAGAAAGAGACAAAGAGAGAGAGAGAGAGAGAGGGGAAAGAGACTGCCTTTTGCTGTTGTGTCGAGAGCAATAAAGAAATAGAACTCATCACTATAGGACAGTAATTGGGCAGAAATTGGATTGAGAGATAGGGATTTTATCAGGTTGTAGGATTCTCTTAGTCTATGTGAAGGGCATATCTATTTTGCCCACCTATACTTAAAGTCTCCTGCAAAGTAATCCATAGAGGAGATTCTACATTGCACTATAGAGTGCGAGAGAGAGAGAGAGAGAGAGAGAGAGATGGGCACAAAGGAATTGATTGTGGCAAGATGAATACCTTGCACAGTTGATAGAGAGAGAGAGAGGAGAGAGAGAAACAGAAGGCATTGTGTTAACTTTGATCTGCATCAACAAATTAACGGAGCTATCTTATTAATGAATTACGTTAACTTTTGATCTGCATCAACAAATTAGCGGAGCTATCTAATTTTGTATCGGGTATAACAATGTTGTGGAGTCGAACATGGATGCTATGAAATATAAATGCTGAGTTGGTTTTGGATAATCGGATATTATTCGAAAGAAAAGATCAAAGTATATCTAAGTCGATCAAAAGCAAAGGGTCCATATTCTCAAATGTGTGCAGTACAAGTCGATCATTTCATAAATATCTGATACCTACACTTAGTGGAAGGACATTCCATTCTCTCCTTTGAATCCAAAGATGCCATCTGATACCATGTGGAGGCATTCAAACATATCCCTCTCTCTCTCTCTATCTACATAGCTTTCTCTCTCTTTCTCTCTCTCTCTATATCTCTCTTTCTCTCTCTCTTCCCTCTTTCACTATGCTCTCTCTCTCTATCTATCTATCTATCTATCTCTCTTTCTCTGTCTCTTTGTCCCCTCTTTCTATGCTCTCCCTCTCTCTCTATCTATATATATATATATATATATATATATATATATATATATATATATATATCTTCAAATGCTAACCAAAATTTCATTACATTAAATTTTCTCTCCATCTCTCCTCTCTCTCTCTTTCTTTCTCTCAAATGCCAACCAAAATTTCATTACATGTCAATCTCTCTCTCTCTCTCTCTCTCTCTCTCTCTCTCTCTCTCTCTCTCTCTCTCTCTTCAAACGTTAATCAACGTTTTGTTTCATGTCTCTCTCTCTCTCTCTCTTGCCTATATCGATGATTATACCGACACCTATTCTGACCATTATTTCGGAGTCTATTCCAATGTAAGGTTTTTATCATTTTTCCAAGCATCTTCCAATGGTCATACTGGTGCCACGGATGACCGCTGGTATGGTTAGAGTCAATATGACCCTAATCTATAGTTGTGATGATTCTCAATAAACATAAAAATAAAGTAGAAAATAAGTCAAATAAAATCAATATGTAAATGCTATGTTGAAGAAGGTATCTCTATGAATGGTATACTCGACAATATAGCTCTATGAACTTGCTTTGAAACATGTGCACAGATGAAACTTTTCGATCGAATGAAAAAATATATAAATTTTCGTTTTTAAAATGGATTTGATCGAAAGCACTTTTGATGGAAAAAAACTTGATTGAAGAAAACAAGATCTCCAAATTTTTGTTTGGAAGTATGCGGATATCCCCAAGTAAATTGATTATATTTTGTTATTTTTTACCATTCGATCAAATAAATGCAACATAGCGCGTTTGTATCTAAAGTGATTCCATCTTGACAGTAAAAACTATAGAGCGTTTGTATCTAAAGTGATTCCATCTTGACAGTAAAGTGTTGGTGGTTACAGTAAAAAGATAAAAACTATAGAGCATTAAGAAGTCCTAAAAATCGATTGGTTTTGCTTTTGAATCGCAATCATAAACCACACACAACATTTCAAAAGCACTACCACTTGAAGAATTATGCCAATTTGATAGGATTTGTAAAGATTAATGATACATTTACTATCTTGTCATTTCACAAAACATGAAATAGGAGATTTATCTAAATTTCATGAAAGATCCAATGTACTGTGAAATATACTAAGACAAAGGAACAAAGGTCCAATGTCTCACCATGTACTGTGAAATATACTAAGACAAAGAATAAAACGCCTTTCTAGAAAGTGACAAAGATAGTACTTCGTATAGGCTGAAAGCAAAAAGCTTTATTATTTCCAATTTCTTCTATTAACTTGGAAAGCAAAACACTAATGGACTGAGGAAAAGAATTGACAGACGGTTTTTAAAAAAAATCCTTTTGTGTGCTAGCAAACATTTTTATCATTTCAAGGAATCCTCATTGGACGAAAACTATGTCCCTGGAGGTTTTTCGCATTGATAGTTTTTATTGGATTTGACACAAAGTATGAGAGGAAATAGGTATTCAAGAAAGCATAGGGAAGTAACTCAAAGAAATTCAAGAAAATACAAAAGCCCATTTTGTATTACAAAAGAAATATCCGATAAGTTATATAACAACAAAAGGAATATCAAATATATATAATCAAATATCAGATATCTGATATATATATATATATATATATATATATATGTGTGTGTGTATGTGTGTGTGTGTAGAAATATCAGATATCTAGATATATATAATCAGATATTCAAATCAGTGAAAAATTAGTGTATATAACAACATTGAATTATATGAACATTAAGACTGTTTCATGATATAAATTCTGCGTATTCTCTTCAAGATAAACAGATATCAGCACGGGGAGCTGAGTCAAAGCCATAAGCGTTAGTATATGCGTGGAGAAGAATACTTTCTTCTTACTATATAACTTCATCGTGTATCAAAGTTTCAATAGTTAGCACTGATAATTGAGAAAAATTTGTTTGAATTTTAATATTTTACTTTATTTTTTACATAGCTGCGTAATGAACGTATACCAATACATATAGCAAGAAGTATGATAATGTTAGAAATCGGGAAAAGGATCAGCTCAATTAAACTTAATACAAGTCATTTGATTGTACACAATATTAACTTAGTTCTATGTTACTTGAAAATCATCATTCTCATCAAAGCATCATGGTTCTAACTATGTGATCTATGCCTCTATCTACTTAACTTTATCTTTAAGGTCTAGTTATTTTGCTGCTCTCATCCCTCCCTCTCTTTTCCTTAAATTTATCTTTATCTTTCTAATTCTACATAGATCCTTTCTCTTTCATCAATTTATCTTCTCCTTTCCATCTTTGCCACTATTTTCATGATCTACTGTCCTCTTCTTTGTATCTCTCCATCTCTCTCTTCTCTCTCTCTCTCTCTCTCTCTCTCTCTCTCTCTATATATATATATATATATATATATATATATATATATTAATTAAGAGAGACTGTGTGCATATGTTTAGGAGAGTGTACACGTACAAAATTGAATTAAAAGTGTATGTTTGCAAAATGAAGAGAGAAAAAAAGAGTGAAAATATTCGAGATTAAATTTTATGTAAGAAAAAAATGCCAATGATGAAAGGGTATTAAAGGAGGAAATAATAGAGTGAATATTTGTTGGGTTTGTGTAGAAGTGTGAGAGACACACAAGAAGCACATACGAGGAGCATAAACACAACAAGACACGTGGAGAAAACACATGGCTAGATATTGACAATGTTCAAGACTAAAGTAAGAGCTAAATAATATCCCTAAGTACAAAGTACCACCACATATGAGTGTATCAAGTATGTGGTAACATGGGGAGAAAACCTCTAGCCAGCTGTAGAGTAAAAAGTGCCCATGTATAGGGAAAACGTTCATATCAAGGCTACTCGAGCAACACATAAGTGTAACAAACCCCCCTGGAGCAAATGATATGAACACATGCAAGGAGTGAAACATCAGCCCCCACAAGGTAATAAGCCTAAAGCTTTGTGAAAAGCTTCAAACTTTTCATGTGGAAGCGCATTGGTGAATATATCTGCCACATTATCTTGCGTAGGCACATATACCAAATGAATATCTTCTGCATGAAGGAGCTCTCTCACATAGTGATAATGCACCTTAATATGTTTGGTTCGTGCATGAAACACTCGATTTCGTGCAACAAGCAATGCACTTTGAACATTGGTGAGAACATGCATAGCATCATGAATCTCCATGCAAAGATCCATCAACTGACACCTTAGCCATATACACTCCACTGTAGCTACAAAAAAATCCCTATACTCAGTTTCACAAGTCGATGTCGCCATTGTAGGTTGCTTCTTACTCAACCAAGATATGCATGAGTCTCCAAGGAAATAGCAATTATCACTAGTAGACACATGAGTATCACAACAACCAACCCAATCACTATCTGTAAAAGCATGCAAGCATGGCCAAATATCTCTACCATAAAAGATACCTAAACTCAAAGTGCCTTTGACATATCTAAACATACATTTCATCGCTTGCCAATGTTTAGTGCTAGGGCTATGCATGAATTTATTCAACTAAGAAAGTGCATATTGTATATCCAGCTTGTGTTGCATGCATATGTAAGGTATCCCATAGCTTGCTGATAAAGAGAAGTGTCAAATGCATCACTAAATCCTCAATTGAGAACCTAAATCCTGTCTCAGCTGGCGTGGAAACGGGCTTGCAATCTCAAAGTCAAAATGCTAAAGTAGTTTTTCAACATACTTTGCTTGATGCATAGCGATTCCCCCGTCAACGGATGTAAAGTGGATGCCAAGATAGTAGCTCAAAAGACCAAGATAAGAGACATCAAAAGTATGCTCAATATCAACCATAAGAATGTCAAGTTTTGCATCACATGATCCTGTCAAGAGTATGTCATCGACATAAAGAACAAGCACTATAAGATTAGCCCCATCTTTGCGTACATAGAGTGTGGCTTCAATTGGACTACATGTGAAGCCAAGAGCAATCAAGTGCTTATGGAGTTTATCATACCATGCATGTGGAGCTTGTTTGATACCATACAAGGCTTTATGCAAGCGACAAATCATATGCTCTTGCCCTTTGATGGTAAATCATGTAGATTGCTTCAGATAAACCTTTTCTTGCAAATCACCATTCAAGAAAGCTGTTTTTATGTCCAAATGATGTTCTTTCCAACGTCAATGGGCAGCCAATGCAACCACAATACGAATGGTAGTCATGCCTGACATAGGTGCAAAAGTTTCCTCATATTCAATCCCATATTATTGCGCATATCCTTTGGAAACCAATCTAGCTTTGTAACGATCAATGCTACCATCTGACTTTCTCTTAAACTTGTAAACCCACTTTGTATTGATGGCATTTTTCCTTTTGTCAATTCACATAACTCTATGGTACCATTCCTATGTGTGGAATCCATTTTGATTGCATAGTGCTCATCCAATGTGGATCGTCGTATGCATCCTCAAAAGTAAGTGGCTCTTCATTACATGCTATTGCAATAAGAGAATAATCCACAATATTATTTGATGCATGTGAGAGCTTGATCTTTTTCTACCAAGTAAAGGTGCACTCAATTTGTTGTCGTGCAAAGTTTGTTTCAACCACTTTGGCATACTTTGTGCAGTCTTGATAGACATGCATTCATTATGTAATACATTGCCAACATTTTTCGGCTGAATTACATGCTCATTTTCCACCATATTTTGTCGCAAATGCTCAGCCATATGTAGCTCAAAATTTCAAGCCGTTCTGACAATTTTTGGCTCAAAACTTTCAGCCATGTTTGGCTAGAAGTTTTCTACATTTTTAGCTCTACTTGGTTGGATTTTTTTAGCTTTTGAGCCTTAGTTGGATGGTCTACATGGGCAAATTCAAGTGAACCACTTTGGAACAACGGCATAAGTGTATCGAACACATGTGAGCTAAATGTTGGCTATTTTTTGCATTCAAGTAGAGGAAAACTTAATTTTTTGCGAATACCATACCTTGAATCACAATAATTGTGTTCATCAATGGATGGTACAAACTATATCCCTTACTTTCAGCACTATAACCAACAAATATACATTTCTTTTCCTTTTCATCAACTTAGTCTGTAAAATTGTTGTGATGGCACAAGAGCATATGCCAAAGAACCAAACACACGCATATGACTTAGCCATAGGTTTATGTCCATTCCACGCCTCATAAGGAGTGATGACTCTCAATGCTTGTGTAGGGCAGCAATTCAATACATGGTTTGCACACATGACTACTTCCATTCAAAACTTGTCAGGAAGGCGCTTTCTTTTAACCATACATCTTGCCATTTTAAGAAGTTTTCTATTTTTATGCTCAGCAACACCAATTTGCTAAGGGTGTATATGGCACCGTACATTGGTGTGAAGTACCTCTTTCACAAAGAAAAGCATTAAACTCATGTGACATGTATTCATCACCACGATCAGTGTTAGAGTCAAAATCTTGTTTGAAGAAAAAGTTTCAGCTAGAGCTGAAAATGCTCTAAAGCAAGAAAATATCGCATTCCTTGCTTTCATAGGATATAGCCATGTATAGTGAGTAGCATCATCAATGAAGGTAACAAGATATACACGCTTCCCAAAAGATGGAGTCATGATGGGACCACATACATCACTATGAACAAGCTTCAATTTTCTTGCAGTGTGTGTAGGAATATCTTTTGGAAAAGAAGCACGATGCATTTTTCCAAGAATACAACCTTCAAATGCATGCTTTTCAATGTATGCAAGTGTTGGCAAATCAATCACCATGTCCTTCTTTTGCAAGTAAAGAAAACTTTTGAAGTTCAACTAACCAAAACAAGCATGCGAAAGCTCCATTTTAGCCATGGGAGAAGTATGAGCAACCAAGGCATTTGAGTTAGCCCTCTTGTATGTGTCCATGTGATAAAAACCATTACATAATGTACTGGACATCATGATAATATTACCATTGCTGAAATCATGAACTATACACTTGTCATCAACAAAGTGTAAATGAAGTCCAACCTTGGCAATCAACGGAAGTGAAATTAAGTTCTTCTTGATACCAGATACATACAATGCATTTTTCAAGAGAATCACACCTCCATTTGCAGTCGTAAGCTCAATTTATCCTAATCCAATGATAGGATAAGAGGCATTTTTTGCACACACTGCATGTCCTCCTTTGGGTGCATCTTTCAAAGATGCAAAAAATCTTTTGCATGAAGTTATGTGCTTTGAAGCACCACTATAAAAGAACCAATCCGAACAAACCTCACTTACAACCATACATTTAGAATGCAAAGATGCATCATAATGACATGCAACACCACATGCCTAAAAATCTTGATCCATGTTTGCTTCATCATTCTTTGCATTTGAAGAATTTTCAGCAATAGACATGCCAGATTCCTTCTTCTTTTCATTGTGCTTAGCAAGCTTGCTACACTCATCAATAGTATGACCAGCCTTTCTACAATATTTGCATCTCTTCTTCTTTTTCAAATCAGCATCATTAAAGAGGAATGAGTGGAATAGGAAGGTTGAGGCTTTGGTTTTGATGAACCCAAAGTTAAACCATACTTTCTTTTCCCTTTTTGTGAGATAGCAAGTGCCTATGTTCCCTCAATAAAAATACTTTTATAATTCACTCTAGATTGCTCTTCTTGCAAAAGAAGAGACACAACCTCATCAAATGCATACATATTGGGATTCCCTTTTGAAACCAAGTGGATTGTAGTGGAAAATCTTTGAAAGGATTCGGGTAATCCTTTCAACAATGTAGAGATGGGTGATGGATCCGAAATAATATCATCTATGTTTTTCAATTGCTCTTTCAAGTCCTTGATGCATGTCACATACACATCCACATCCACAAACTCATTTTCAGCCATACATACATCCTCAAGTTGCTTCCTAAAGTATGCAACACGTGCTTCATTATGCACAACATACAAACAAGCAAGTGTACCATGCATATCTTGATGTAGAACATGACTCAATGTGTGGAACTGAATGATGCCTCACAAAAAGTGCAATCAATGCATGAGCTTGAGCATCTTTTCCATCACATCTAAGTTGCTCCTATGTAAATGGAGAAGGAGTAACCACTGTACTTGAAGAAGAAGCTCCATATGTGACAGTAGACTATGAAGTAGAAGAACCTATGGGTCTTCGATCTACATCTGCCACTATGTTCTAAAGTTGTCTTGCAACAAGAACATGATTCATCATGTAAGACCACATTGGATAGTTGGTCCCATCAAGCTTATCTTCAACTTGAAGCATGTCAAACAAGTCATTGCTGCCCCCCATTTCACTGAAGAACAAGAATGTGACATAATCTTTACTTCTATGAAAGCTGAAATGAATGCTAAAATTTCAGCTCACAATCCATCACTTTGATTACAATTCTGACTCCATCAATGGCTTTGAAATGGGCATAAAACCTAAGTGCAACTAGTCTGGTGGGAATGCTTCTATGCTGCTGAAAATCATTGTTCTATGTTCCCAAGTTGATTTGTATAGTTAAAAGTGCACGCACGACAGGATGCCAAAAAACCAAAACTTAGGAAGGATCTGAACCTACTCTGATACCACTTTGATGTGCTCTGAAAATCAATTATCCAATGTTTTTTTGTAAAATTTCTAACCATCATCTTTTGGATAAACACGAGTAGTAGGTACTCATTTTCTTAGACATCCATAAATGATTCTTCTTGATTCTACTATCCTATCCAAGAAGAAATACTTCTATAATTACACAAGGCCTTTGTTGATTTCACCATCGATATATGATGCCAATTTAGGTATATTTTGATGGAAACTCTCAATCCTAGTGCAATCGCAAACACAAGCTGCAAAATAGAGATTTAAAACACAAGGAATGTTCGTTAAAGGGAAGCTCATTATTAGATAACACAAGCATGCAAGAGTCACACTTCAAAATGGACCAATATCATGTGCATGAAATTTACAAGAAGAAGAATCTTACTTAATGCACTAGCAAAATGTCTCTAAACACTGAGAAAATGGGCTCTCTATAGTAGCCCCTTTATGTAGCAATTTCCATCAATTTTGAAAAATTCAAAATAAAAAACTAAAAACTTAGCTATTTTCTTAGTTTCTTCTCTTTTGGATGTTTTGTCAAGAAGAATCTTCCATAATTATGTACAACAAGATATACTCTACAAAACATAGAAACTAAAATATTGTACAGAAATTGCAAAAAAATATCAATTTCCATTTTTGCACAAAGGACGAACAAAAAAGTGCAATACAAGATCGAGTTATTTTCTATTGTAACACTCCTCTAAACTATAAAAATTGTCAATCACGTAGGGACTTCTTTTTTAGGGGAGGGAATGCCTACTTGTATTTCCATGTATTCATCATACTTTTTTATTATTTGAAAATATAACAAATATTTTCCTAATGAATATAGACATAGATGCAACAATGGTCTGGCAAAGTAAAAACCCTTATTCGCTTTATCTTCGAACTATATACTCACTAGAGTAAGTTCTTTCCTCTAGCTCAACTTCCCAACAACTCTTTCCTTTGCTTCTTTTTCTTTCAGATACAATCCATTCCTCTGTCTGTCTCTATCTCTTTCTCATGTTGTATCTCTCTTTGAGTTTATTAATGAAACTCTTCATATTCTATTTCTATCAAGGTGTCAAGCACATTACACACGTGTGCACACAATTACACACACAATTACACACACACACACACACACACACACACATATATATATATATATATATATATATATATATGTGTGTGTGTGTGTGTGTGTGTGTGGCCCTTGTTAAATGAGTTAAAGGTAATGAAATATTAGCCCAGTACCTTAAATACCTAGCATGCCACTTGATTTGTCCAACAAACCTCATGACTTCTTTCACATTTGTCAGGGCTTTTGTTGTCCTAATGGCTTCAATCTTTTTAACATCAATAGCCATTCCGTAACATGGCCTAACAAGATGCCACTCTTCACAGCAATGACACTCTTGAATGGATTGAGCACCATCCTAAATTTCGTGCATCTGTCAAAATAAGATTTCAGATGTAGCAGGTGTTGTACCTTTTTCCCAAATACTAAAACTTCATCCACAAAGACTTGCATGAAATCATGCAAATAAGGTTCAAACACTTTATGTGCCACATAATTGAATGAAGGTGGTCCATTCTTCAATCCAAAGCTCATGACTGTGAACACATAAGCACCAAATTTTGTAATAAATGCAGTCTTGTGCTAATCCTCCTCAACAACACAAATTTGATTGTAGCCAAAAAATACATCTAGAAAGCTATACATTTCGTGGCCAGTTACTACGTCCAATACAACATCACAAAATGGCATAGGGAAGGGATCTGTAATTGTTGCCACATTTAGTTTTCTATAATCAACACAAATTCTCAACTTCCCATTCTTTTTAAGAACCACTATAATAGGAGACAACCATGTGACCTAATTAACTGGTTTGATAAATCCTACCACCAATAACTTATCAATCTCTTCCTTAACCTACTTAGCAAAATTAGGATTCATCCAATATCTTTGATGCACAACCGGAATCGCATCTTTCTTTAAATGTATCCTATGCTGATCTAGATCTGGGTCTATACCTTTCACCTGTGAGTAGTCCCAAGTGAATACATCAACGTACTCCTTTAACAAAAAAAATTAGATCTTCAAAGAACTGGCCTTCTAATTCTTTGCTTACTCTGAACATCTTTGGTTCAGCCTCAGTTTCCAAATTAACCTCTTGAAGTTCATCCTCTTTTACCCTATCAAACTTGCATATTTTTGTTCATATATCCTTTCAGCCAAATTGATTACCTCTTTTTCTCACTGCTCAAGTTTCTTCTATGCCGGAATTTCTAGATTTTGCTCAAACATCCATCTTAGCTGTATGCCCTCCAATGTATCACCTACAACTGCTTCATTTGTATTCTCCAACAAATCATCATCCTTTGGTAACACACCTTCCACATCTACCTTCAATACAAGTACCACTGTTGGGTTAGCCTTCACAAATTCCTCCTCTTCATCATCTTCAATCTCGGCGACTAAACTGATGGTCTGAGCCATCAGTGGTTTCTCTGTTACGGACATGTTTCTTCGACCTTTCATTCATATGGTGACCTGCTTTTTGCCTTTTGTAATTAGAACCACATTCAATCCCCAATCTTACTTAACTTTAGCCAACCTAAACCAAGGTCTACCTAACAACATTTCATACAGGTAAGTAGACTCAGAAATTCAAAATACCACAAAATTTACCATGAATGACATCCCTGCAATTATGATTTGTTGTTGCTTCAAAATGCCCAAACATTGGACTCTAGTTTGATCTGCCATCTTTACTTGAAAAGGTGTTCGAGCCAAAGCCCCATTCCCCACTTCTTTAAAAATGTGCTTCGGTAATATGTTCACTCTTGATCCACCATCTAACAAAACCTCCTCAAATCTTCTTTGCTTATAATGTGCCTGAATTATTGGCACTACAAAATCCACATCAGCGGGATCAATATTATTAGCTGATGTTGAAGGTACTTGCATAGCTACTAGCTTTGACTATTGTCCAACTAGCTTCTTCAACAATTTTTCTCTAAAAGCTAGTACCAAAGACAATAACTGATCTAAGGAAAATTGCAAAGGAGAGTTAATTATTACCTGAAACCAATCAGTTTTCAGCTCTTGCTTGGTCTTCATTTTATCATCCTTCTTTATTTCATGTATAGATGTTCCATTATCCTCTTCTTAGGATGAAATTTGAAATTGTTCTTGCTTCTACTGATCCTATTGGATCTGTTTCTAGACTTTGTCCCGTACCTATCTTTGCTCTTGCTAATCAATAGGACCTTTATTCTTGGACCATGTACCCGCCAAGACATCCACATCCTTGACTTTACCACACTACTTACAATCACAATTCCACTTATTTTTATGGTCCTAATGTAAACTTCTTGATGTACTTCCACCTAAATCATTGCGACATGCTTGATCTGATAAATCTATTACTACAACATTCACTTGAGCAACTTGCTAGTCCTGTTGCTACTGCTACCCTGACTGGTTATTGTGATAATAACAAACCACTAGTATACCCCTTTCTTCTATGTGCTTAACCAATAAAGGACAATTAGGCCCAATCCAATGGTCTAGTGCAGAACAATATCCACATGGCATCACTCTCGATGGTCTACCTACTGATTCCCTTGTGGATTACCCTAATAATCTCCTTACTAGTTGGCCTAATCTCTCCATGGAGGTCTTCCTTGCTGCTACCACTGAAAACCACCACGTCCTTGAATCGGAATGGCCTGATTTGCTACAACTTCATTATTATTCCTATTATCCTGCCTTGAACTTTGTCCTCGATGTTTTGGGTTATACCAACACTGACTTGTTGTATGCCCCTATTTATCACAAATTTCACAAAACCTTTTCTCCTTTGGAGCAACTATAGAGTATCCATGTTTCTTTAATTTGCTAATCAAATCTTCCTCTTTAATTTGCTTACCTTTATGTTTGCAATGCCTTCTAACCACAACCTCTTCATCCTGAGTGTCTGATTTGGAATCAGTCGTATCTTTTTGTGAATCCATTTCTGAATCAGATTCAGCATCTGAACTAGAGTCAATATGCCTCTTCTTTGATCTGCCAAATCTTCTTTCAACTCTTATAGCTGCTAACACTAATACATCAAAACCATTAGCTATATCCACACTTGCAATTGCATGTTTGATGCTGCTCCTTAATCCTTTTAGGAAGTAACCCACCAACATCTTGTCGGTATGTCTCTCATTGCCCTGTAATCTTTTCATTAAAGTTCTAAATTTTTTAGCATAGTCTTCTACTAACATGTTCCTTTGTCTAATTGCTCTCAAACTTCCTCAAAACATCAGAGGGAGTTTTTTCTTTCCTAAACCTTTGTAAAAATGTTGTTTTTAATGCATCATATGTAGCAAAATGAGCAACACCATATTGAATGAACCAGATCATTGCTCTTCCTTCCAATGTAGCTACAAATTGTTGGAGTTTTATTGCATCGTCATATATTGCATCATATCCATTTGCTTTCCACTTTATCTCGAATTGAGCAATGTGACAATCTGCATCTTCTTTAGAACCTCCTCTAAAATGGGTTGCTTTGACCTTGGGATTTGGAGGCAGTTGCACCATTGGCTATGACTGAGGTGTATGCCTAGTTATTTGACTGGATGCCCCTCCAAGTGCATCGAACTAGAGTTGTCTTTTCACTCCTATAGCTAATTATGTTAGTAACAATGCTCCTAATATTCCATCCACTAGCCTTGCCTGTGCTGCACTTGTTCCTCCTTCCTCCTCTTCAGTTTCCAGGTTAGATTCCTCTTGTGCTTCATATCAATCATAAAATTGAAAAGATGACACCACGCTAGCTGCTTTTGCTTGCGCTCTTGTATAATAAACTTTACTAAATCTTCCTCTTCATCCTTTCATGCATCTATTGCTTCTTTAGCAAATCTAGTAGGATCGCCAAATGTGTTTGGGTTCAAGAACACATAGATATATACAAAATCTAGAAACTTCTAAACATTCAATCTCAACATTGGTCTCCACAGACAGAGATAAATACTTATAGACATACTTTAGATTTCAACACTATTATGCTGCGATAGAATACTGTTTCACACCAAGTTACTTGGATAGACATTATTCGACACTTGCGCTGAATAGAGAATACGAGATATATTGAGTAAGTTTTCAAAATGATAGAAGTACAAGATAGAAAAAAATCCAAACACTTCTCAGAATTGACAATCTAGGAAGTCATGCACTACATAGAGCCTACTTAGACACGTAAGACTGAGTCTTTTTTACCTTCGTAGGCTCTTCGACTTCACTCTCTTCTTGATCTTGTTGAAAGACGCTTCTTCTTCCCTTTTGATACTCGCAGAACAAGAAAACAACCACCAAAATCACATTACATGAAGATCTAACTAATTAGTAATTGTCTATTAAAATTCAGAGTGAGCAAAACACGGACTCATCACAATTCCGACTCAACAACTTCAATATCCGACTGAGCACTTATTTCTACATTTTCCCTCCTATCAACTATTTATATATATATATATATATATATATATATATATATATATATATATATATATATATATATATATATATATATATATATATATATATTATTCATACATGCATATGTACATGTGTAAATGCATGTTTTAATGCATACATAATACATACATGCAGACACGTTTTTACATAGTTATGTTATCTTTTCACATGACACCACATAAAGTATCTTGGATCAACCATTTGAACTTCATCTATTAAATCTTACATTCACAAACGTACAAAGCTAAGCTCTAATATCCACTAGTTTGCTTGGTGTGGGAGAAAGAGGGAGAGAGAGAGAGAGAGAGAAAGAGAGAGAGAGAGAGAGAGAGAGAGAGAGAAACTAAGGATAGAAGTACACACAACAGTGAAGAAGGAGTTTGATGCACCAAGAAAGATTATGGCTAGAAGATCTCTCTATGGATAGATGATTAATAATAATAGAATGAGTGAAATGAGAGGTTTAAGTGAATTCCTCAGTACAATCTACCACCACATACGATTATATTGTGTATATGTGGTTACATGGAGAAAATACCTCTAGCCAACACTAGAGAAAAAAGTGTCCATGTATAAGGAAACAATTCACATCAAAGCTACTCAAGGGACACCTAAGTGTAACAAAACCCTTAGATCAAATGATGTGAATACCTAGAAGGACTAAGATATTAGCCAACAAGGTAATAAGCCTAATGCTCTTTGAAAAGCTTCAAATATTTACCATGGAAGAGATTTTCTTAATATTTTTCACACATTACCTTGTGTAGGCACATATACCAAATGAATATGTCTAGCATAAGATTCTTTGTGTCGTGATGATAATCAACCTCAATTTTCTTTGTGTACACATGAAACTCTAAATTTCTTGCAACTACCAATGCACTCTAAGTATCAATGCGAATATGCATAACTTCATCAATCTCCATGCATAGATCCATCAATACACATTCATCCATATACACCCACTATAGTTGTGAATACTTCCCTATACTCAACTTCACAACTTGATGTGGCCGGAGTAGGTTTCTTCTATAAGAAAATAACAGCATAGGGGAATAGACCAGTAGACAAAGTTGATAGAAAAACACAAACAAAGATAGATGTAGACTAAGAGATAGAGAACTCAAATTCTTTCATTGCTAAGAGTAATGCAGTTACAACAATAATTTTATCCACCTATGTGCTCCCAATGTGAAGCTTAGATGGCAATCTAGATAGACTCTAGATGAAGGGCTTACTAATGCACAATTCTCTATAAAGTTGAACATGGCCATGCTTATATAACTTTTGCAACACGAGTTGGTATAGATAAATGTAGTTAGGAAATATGAAATACTCAACAAAACAATATAATCCATTAATATCTTCACCACCACAAGTCCTATTGTCTTGGCCCGGATTGAGGGGATAGGCTCCCGAACCTCGTAGAAGGGGGCAAGCCCTTGTCTACACGCTCCCCATTAAGCTTCTATGGGGAAACTCTATAATGCCACAAGGCCTTTATTTTCCCCTTGAATGGCACCCGAATGACCCAAAAATTTATGCCCTACCTAACCTAATGGCTAGGCTCACAAAGATCATATATTACCATAAACGGTCACACATAGACCTCATCTAACTTGGAAGTTAGGGTTCCACAAATGTTTGGGCTCTCACAATGGCTTCTCCTCATAATGGAGGCCTTACACCTTAGAGCACTATGGATCATTTGTGGTCATTTGAGGGTGGAGTATTGAGTATATTTAATTCCCCTCAATTTTCACCCTGGAGTGAACCACCTCCTTAGTCCAATTCCAAGCTCTATAAAGTGTGGATGAAGTTGGTCTCTCTGAAGATCCTTGGTGGAAATGTGTGCTCCATTTTCTTTATTTGGACAATAGCTTATCTCCATGACCCTGTCCTCAATCAACTCATGCACATAGTGTTACTGAATTTCTATGTATTTGGTATGTGCGTGGAAAATAGGATTCTTGGTGATGGCCATGCAACTTTGGTTGTCACACTTCAATCATGTAGCCTCCTCTCCTTGTATTCCTATGGGCCATAGGATCCTCCTCAACCATACTACATAACATGCTACAACATATGCTAATTTTTACTCAACTTTATTAGAAGATAATGCAAAAGTTGACTGTTTCTTACTGATCCAAGAGAAAATCCTTGATCTTAAAGAAAAGCAAATATCCAGAAACTTATTTCTGGAATCAATATCTCTCCCCAATCTCAATCACAATATCCAACCAGAGATGGTTCTTCTTCGTAAAAAATACCGTAATTAGTGGCTTCTTTCACATATTTGAGTATCTGCATGCATGCCTTCTAATGAGTTTGACAAGACTTATTAGAGAAACTACTTACTACTCCAAAAAAGTTTACTATAACACAAGTACATGAGGCTTCCAACTAATTTCTTGTATCTTCCTATATCCACTAGAAATGAAGTATCTTGAATAGATAATTTTGTGTTCATCCATAGGTGTAGAAATTTCCTTGTAATCCTCCATGTCGAATGCCTTCAATATCTATCTTGCATGCTTTTGCTGAGAGATGAAAATCTTCCTTGGTTCCTACCAAACTTCAAGGCCTAAGCAATAATGCATTAAGTCTAAGTCTATCATTTCAAAATCTAAACTCATGGCATCTTTCATTTGTTGAAGAAGAGCATCAACATTTCTTCTAATCACAAGGTCATCTAGATAGAGTACAAGCACGATTGTCTTCTCTCCTCTCTTTAGAACATACAAGTTAGCATCAAAAGCACGTCTTTTGAAACCTAGATCCAATAGATACTTATGTATCTAATGGTATCATGCTCTAGGGGCTTGTTTCAGCCCATATAATGCCTTCTTCAGCTTACATAATCTTGTTCTATGGATAGAGAGCCTCAAACCCTTGTTGTTGAGATACATATACCTCCTCAATGAGGTCTCAATTCAGGAATACTCATTTGAAATCCATATGATAAATAAGATAGTAGTACTTCGATAGTAGTCATCCTTGCAATTGAGAAAAATGATTCACAAAATTCATTGCCTTCAACTTGTGAGGAGCCCTATGCAATAAACTTTGTTCCTCTATTCTTGATGATTGCCTAAGTCCATCTGCAATGTGTTCTAGTGACTATGGGATGGGGTTTGTAGAAACATAGAGCTATGTCATCCAACATGGCAATGGTTTTTTCGCTTGGGAGATGATAGATTGGCGACTTTCATACTCATCATCTAAAGATGATGCTTCCTTCTCTTGTGTAGAAGGGATAGATCTTGGGCTAGGTTCATAGTGGATTGCCCCTTTATCTAATGCTAAGGTGGAAGCTCTCTTTTCCTCTTCCACTACATGCAGATGCTCCTTCTTAAACACCACATTGTGACTCACCATGATCTTCTTAGCCTCCATAAAGCTTATATGCCTTCTTATCTTCATTGTACCCTAAGAAGATACATTTGATGGTTTTTTTCTTGAAGCTTTTTTCTCTTCCTAGCTAGAACATGTACATAACATTCACTTCCAAATACTTTGAAATGGGAAACAAATGGATCTTTACCACCGTAGGCCTTGGTGCCTTCATGTAGCTTTGATTCAAGATGTACATGGTAGTATTGATAACATCTACCAAAAATGGTTTAGAAAAACCATTTCCCTTCAACAAGCACCTTGCCATCTCCATGATGCTTCGATTATGATGTTATTCAATAATGTTCTGTTGAGGGCTATGTTCCATTGTGAGTTAATTCCTGATTTGTTTACTCTAGAAGAGATCTTCAAACTCTGTTGATGTGAACTCGCCACCACCATCTATCCTGAATTTCTTCATCTTCTTCCTTGTTTCAATTTCATCAAGCTAAAGCCATTCTTTAAAATTATCAAAAGTTTGAGCCTTATAATGAAGGAAGTACACCCACATCTTCCTGATATAGTCATCGACAAGTAACATGAACTAGGAAGATCCACTCAAGGCTTGTGTAGGCATTTTTTTGCACAAGTCAGCATGCACCAAATCTAGAGGATAACTTGCCCTATTCTTGCTTTCTTGTGGAAATGCCCTCCTCTATTGCTTTCCCATCATGCAAGCTTCACATGGTTCCTTCATTTCTGCAATTGATGGTAAATCTGCAACCATACCCTTGTAATGCATCTCCTTTAGTACAAGGTATCTGATCTGGCCAAATCTCTCATGACATAGCCTACTTATGCCCACACTTGTAGTGGCTATACGAGCAGACGACTCATATAGGTTGTTCCACCTTATGCCAATCCCAACAATGATGACCTTGATCAATTATAGAAACTACTAAAACTACTTACTGAAAGATACTTGATGACCTTGATCAATTATAGAAACTACTAAAAGTAGATTTCATTTGATTTGTGGAACATACCAAACACTTGAATGTTTTCAAACATCCCCATTAGAGTTAATGAAAGAAACTATACCTTCACCCTCTACACGACATCTTGCATTGTTTCCTACCTTGATTGTGATGGGTTCCTTTATCCTTTCTTTTGGTTGTTTTTTGAGTGATACATAAGTGAAAAGTGAAATCACATGTGAAAAGAAAAATTAGGGTTTTGGTTTTGAACCCTCCAAACATCTCCAAATTGGTAATGTGATAAAAAAATCTTGATAAAAACCCTCCAAACCCTCCAAATTGGTAATGTGATATATCGTTAGAAAAAATCTTGAGACATTCTTTCCAAATATGTGATAAAATGTTTTGACCAATTTTGACTATTTTCAGTCCTTGGTTTCACCATGGTTGAAAAAACTAACCAAAAATGAAATAATAGTGCAAACCACTTGTGCAAGGTTGCATTTCTAGTAATCTCCTCCTAAGCTTCCACAAAGAGAGTGTTCTAGGAAAGATATATATGTTTTGCTATATAAATAATATTGTAAAGATCATTCCTATTATCCATAAGCATACATAAGACTATTGACATGAAGAGCACTCCATACTATAGAAAACCAAAACTAAAGAAAAAGATGAAATATAGAACAAGACACATTTTTTTAACTATCAAATTTGATGAGGCTTTTCTAATCAAAATCACATTTCCTTATCCATACATATCCACAAATGAAAATATATATAGGCAAGATGATATGCTTGCATGAATAGTTTTTAGATGAAGATACTCCACCATTCACTCCATCGTTTTCATCCCTTATACTGATACTTGCTTTTGAAATGTCCTCACAATGCAACTATATGATATAATAACTGAATATGACACGTTTAGAATATTTGCAAAATGTATGTTTTCTTGCACAATCAAACTGGACTCATATGGCCCCTCCTAGAGCTGATTTCCCTTGTTCATGAATCCAACCAACTTTTGTGAAATGCTTGTTTTAGGGAGCTGCTACCACCTACTAAATGATGAACTGAGCTTGACTTGTTTCTGGCAGAATTATCTTATCTTTCTTTATATTGCACTATTTTCAACATGTTTGATGTGAACTATTTCCACTTGCTCTGATAACAATTGTTCATTTTTAAGGCGTGCCACTAATAAAGAGACAAAAACTAAATAGAGACATGAGAGAGAATAGACAAGACAATAGAGAGTTGAAGGAGCAAAGCTCCACATGTATTCAATACATTCCAAAATATGAACTACATGAATATTAGAAAAAGACATAATATTTCCATATAAATGCATCAATCTGCAACATATCTTCATAACTTCACAATTTGCATGAAGTGTAGATGATCTGCTCCAAGTATAAATAAGCTCCAAGCTAATGCTCTCAAAATCCCATTGTAAAAGCAAAACCATATCTGAAAAACAAAGTTAGGGCTTTGGTTTTGAACCCTCAAAACATCTCCAAATTTGTAATGTGATATATTATTAGAAAGCTCTTGAGATGTTCTTTCAGAATATGTAATTAAATGTTTTGACAAATTTTGATCATTTTTTCCCTTGGTTTGATCATGGTTGCCTTTGCCTAAAATTGACCAAAACTAAAATAATAGTGCAAACATCTTGTTGAAGGTTGCATTTCCAACAAGCTACAGTATTTGTAAGAGAGAAGCCTTGGCAATGGTATTTACAATACAAAAGTTCAAGCATTATTTCTTAGGGGTAAAATTTTTAATTATTATGGATAAAAAACTATTAAGTTAATTATTGATGGGAGAATGTACGCCTTCCCTTAGTAGCCTTGAAGCATATATGGCCTCACAAACTATTCTAAATTATAGAAACATGGAAGGTTAAATGGATTTTTAATGTTTTCAATGTCTAGAAGTTTTTAATGTGGTTGTGTTTGATCTAGTAGGTGAAGAAGCATGAGGGCGTGGATACAAGTGGATGTGCATAAATAAATAAATTTGAAGACTAAATCAAAGACTTCTAGAATAAGTATTTATAGGTTTATTTCTATTATGTCCTGAAGATAGAAGTTACACGAGGGCCATGGCTTTTACAAGCGTCTTTTTAGGTAAAACTACTTTATTTACAAAAGGAGTCGCTTTCTACAGCGAACCACTACTTTTACAGCAAGATGAACCTAAATATACTTATTCTAAAAGTCTTTGATTTAGTCTTTGAATTTATGTATTTATGCTTATCCACTTGTATCCACGGCCTCATGCTTCTTCACCTGCTAGATCAAACACAACCACATTAAAACCTTCTGGACATTTAAAACATTAAAAATCCATTTAGCCTTCCATGATTCCATAATGAAAATGATTTAGTTTGGTTACGAATCATTAAAAGTCATTTAAAACAACATCCTAAGGTAAAACTTTCCCCACGATATTATGGACCTTTTCGCATTATTGAGAAAATAAATGAAAATTCTTTTCGTTTAGATATACCTTCTCATTGGGGTATACATAATTCTTTCCATATAAGTGTGTTGAAATCTTTTCGAGGTACTTACCACTCACACCTATTTTAGATGATCCTCCTTTACTTGAAGAGGATGCAGAAATATTGATTCCCAAGAAACTAATAGATTATGACGTTACCACTATACGAACTAGTAAGCAATATCCTAGATATTTAGTCAAATATAAAAATCACTCACTTGAGGAATCACAATGGATACATAAGACTTCCTTATCACCTCACTATGATCATTTAATTTCTGCATATCATTCCCAATTACATTAAACTTTTAGGTTTCCCATTCCATGCATGTATTTTACATGGTTCATGCTTACTATTGTTCAGTGATGGGACATGCGACTGATCATCCATGTCTATTTTTATATTTATCAACTGAGGTCAGTTGCTTGTCAACCGGGAGGCATGTTGTATATTATGGAATCAGGGAAGGTTAAATGGATTTTTAATCTAGAAGGTTTTAATGTGGTTGTGTTTGATCTAGCAGGTGAAGAAGCATGAGGGCGTGGATACAAGTGGATGCGCATAAATAAATAAATTCAAAGACTAAATCGAAGACTTCTAGAATAAGTATATTTAGGTTTATCTTGTTGTAAAAGTAGTGGTTTGCTTTAGAAAGCGACGCCTTTTGTAAATAAAGTAGTTTTACCTAAAAAGACGCTTCTAAAAGTGATGGCCCTCATGTAACTTCTATTTTCAGGACGTAATAGAAATAAACCTATAAATATGTGTACTCTGAGAGACTCGTCCATCAGAGTACACGGGGGGAGATTGCACCCAATATAGCGTCGATTGTTTCTCTGTTTCTCATTCCTGTTTCGTCTTCTTTCTGCCTCTGTGTGTGCGTGCATTGAAGGTCCTGATAACGCAAACACCTTTGTTCACTCAATTGTATGAAACTCCGAACTCTAGAGGATTTAACCTGAGAGCTTTTGCATAATCAACTACACTATAAGAAATTGATAATTCAAGTTATTTCACTCAAAAAGATGTCTTCTACTTTGAGAACCAATGCCTCTATTACCTTCAATAGGCATGCACACATAGACCACTATTCACTCCAAGTAGGAGGCTTGATAAGCAAGGGGTGTACTAGCTTATTCACATCCTATGAGAGCTTAAACACACAAGGGATCATAAATTCCAAGTACATTGTGTGTATATGTAGTCTTGAAAAGATTCCCTAGTTTATAAGGAACCCTTTTCCTAAATTATAGGCTTTATCACACCTAACTGTGATAGGTGTTAATTGACTGTTATGAAGAGGCATTCAAATTCAAATCTGAACACAAGGTCTCATTATTGATTCCTTGCTTCTGAATGCTCCAAGTGACATCCATCCAAGGATTTAAAAGGTACAACGTTTGAATCTTTAATTTCAACACTCCCCCTCAAGCTTCAACCTCCAAGTCCTCATCCTAGCACCAACAATCCAATGCCTCTTTTGAACCTTGTAAGCCTCATTGATTCCAATGCTTTGGTGAACATTGAGCACACTAATCCTTGGTACTTATGTATTGCACCCAAACCTCCTTAGTCAACACTTTCTCTCTGATGCAGTGATAATTTAACTCAATGTGCTTGCACCTAGCATGGAACATAGGGTTTGTAGATAGGCACACACTTCTCATGTTATCACACATGATTGGAAACTAATCGAATTGAAAATTTAGTTCAACCATGAGCTTTGCGAGCCACATAAGCTCACATGTTACATGCTAAAGCTTTGTATTCAAGCTTTGTGGTAGATTGAGAAACAATAGGTTGCTTCTTTGCCATCCAAGAGATGACCTTCTTGCCAAGCATCATTGCATATCCACTTATACTTCTTCTATGTTGTTTGGGTCGAGCCCAATTAGCATTTATATATGATTTCACTTGCAAATAATATAAAAAAGGATAGAAAATACCTTCATTTAAGGTACCTTTGAGATATGTGAGTACTCTTTTAGCTTGCAAGGAGATGTGGAGCCCTAGGTATAAGCATGAATTCAGACAGCACACCAAGTATATTTGCTAATTCATGCCTTACGATAGTGACATAACTCAAAGATCCCACTCTAGAATTGTACAAAAGTGGATCCTAAACTTCATTACCTTCCATTTAAGTCAATTTCATGTTTACTTCCATTGGTTTGCCCAATGGTTTGCACCGTGTGACTCGATACTTCTTCGATACATCCTGGATATACTTTCTCTACATAAGACAAATAACATTATCTTTATATATGATTTCAATACCTAAGATGTATCAAAGATCTCCAAGGTTTGAGATCTTAAAATCCTTCCTAAGCTTCTCTTTGATATCCTTGATGCCTTCTTCATGATCACCTATAATAATCAATTCATTTACACATATAAGTAGACAAATGCTTCATCTTCTCTCTTGTAGAATAATGACGGATCTGCTTTGCTTTGATTGTATCCAAAACTGATCAAATAGTCTACTTTGAATGAGGCCATATATTGATTTCTTCAACCTGCAAACATAGCCATCTCTGATTTTATCTTGAAACCGTAATGGTTTGTCCATGTACACTATCTCCTCTTCTCTCCATTCAAAAGTGCATTCTTCACATCAAGTTGATACATATTCCATTGTTTTCTTGTTGTAATCGCAATGATTGCTCTCATGGTAGTCATCTTAGCCATAGGGCTAAATGTCTCTTCATAGTCTAAGAACTCATATCATTAATTAGAGAATATAGGGATGTGTTTGCTTGTATGAGATTGAACACACTAAATGGTTTCTCATTTGGTAGTGGTTCCAAAGAAAAATGGAAAGCTTAGGGTTTCTATTAACCTCAAAAAAGTTAATGTTGCGACCATTCGAGATAGCTTTCCATTACCCAGACATACCATCTTTTGGAAAGGGTAGCAGGCAAGGAAGTCTACAGCTTCCTTGATGGGTTATCACATTATAATCAAGTAGCCATAGCTACTGAAGGCCAACATAAGACCACTTTTGCTATTGAATGGGGACTATACACATTTAGGCTTATGCCATTTGGTTCAACTAATGCCCCAACAACTTCTCAAAGACTAATGTTTCATGTGTTCAAAGAGTTCATCAAGAAAAGTATGGAGGTATATGGGGACAACTTATGTACATACTCTACTCAAAATACCTAAATTAAGAAAAGTATTTGACAAATGTATGCAAAATAGAGTATTTCTGAATCCAAAAAAATGTGTTTTCATGTTGAGACAAGGAAAGATATTGACATATAGTGTCCAAAAATGGGATCTCCACAGATGAAGATAAGATCAAAGTTATTTTGGAATTACCCAGACCTAAGAATGTAAAGTACAAGCCTTCATGGGTCATTATGTGACAAGTTGTCACCTATGTCAAGAATCTACACCTGAGGAACATTCATGCCTAAGGTATTCGGCTATTGTGCCTAAGTAGAGTAAGCCACTTGTAGATTACTCACAAACGTATCCAAAAGGAGTGACTCTAGCAAAGAAAAGAGCCTTAGAAGAACAAAGTAAGGATTATGAAATTATGGGTAAATAGTTATTCAAACAAGGAAAAGACAATCAACTATGCCTATGTGTGCAAGAGGGAGAATATTTGACCATATTGGAAATAGCCCATGCTAGAGTAGCAAGAGGACATATTTCAACCGACAAGACTGCCAAAATTATTCTCTTTACCCAATATGATGAGATAACATGCCCTTGAGACCAATGATTAGTGCAAGAGCTTTCTCTAAATGGGGAATGGACTTTATTGGACCCATTAATCACCTAGAATCAGGATCTCATGCTGAATACATCATAGTAGCCACATACTACTTGACTAAGAGTGAAAAAATATATGGAACTCCTAGCCAAACAAATGTTGAATAGACTTTTAGGAGTGCAGAACAAGAGAACAGAAGAAGAGAGAATAAGAGAAGAATCAAGACTAGAAGCCCTAGAGAGTAAGAAAAAAAGGAATGGATTAGAGAACGTGATGAAAGATACCTACATGGCAAAGAACCCATTCCCATGGCAAATTATCACAATACCAATACCAAACCCTAGGAAACATACCAAAACAACCTTATCTCAACCTAGGGATAGGAAGTGAAGATATAACTAAACTCCATATCTTTCATGCTTCAAGATACTATGTGTGACCTACAAGATTCTTGTCCTACCACATGTAATCAACCAAACCCTCCTTCTCAAGAAAGTATCTCTAAGAGTTCTGCTAAGGTCATTCATTCTAGAGAAGCAAGTGGAGAGATATATACCTGCCCATGATTAAAAGAAACTCGACAAGCATCTTGCAAGAGACTTAAAAAAATATGGGTTTGCAAAGATCAGCTCGAAGAGAATCAATAGAATTAGGCCCAAGCATGATCGAAAAACCCTAGAAGAAGACAATCCAAAAGAGAGAGAGAGAGAGAAACAATCGAGACAAGGAGCAATACAAGTATGGCTGCCCAAAAGGCTCATAGATGCTCAAAGACAACAAAAGAAAATATGGATCCCACAGAAGGCATTAAAGCAAGCTATCACTCTAGCACAATGGCAAGCACCAATGTGAGGAGATCCACCTCATTATTGTCAATTTGTGGAGACATGAGAACTATTATGAACACCAAGTGCATGAGTGAGAAGCACACTAGCATGCATACACACGCACACAAGGTAAGACAAAGAGTGGAACAATGGAATACTCTATTAGAAATCTTCAAGAAAGTATACAATGCTCAAAAATATCTTCACTCTCCAACTCCTCATAAATGAGCTTTCTAGCTCTTTTTATAGTTTTTTACTAGTTTTGGCCCTAACTAGACTTAGTGTCTGGCCTAGTTCAAAATTAGGTTTGAAGGCTTATTTGAGGGCTAAAATGGAGTCCAAAAATCATGAAAATTGGTATGTAGATAATTCTAATACTCCTCAAGCTTGAGGACTCCTCAATTTGACCAAAATGAAGTTAAATCAACCAAAAATGGTATTTACATTGTGAGCATAGTAATAATGATCACTATTTGATGTAAAGTACATTTGAAAAATTGGTTGGGCCTTATTGCGAGATTACCTTTGAATGCTCTATCTCCTTAATCCTTGCTACTCTTCCCTTTGTTCTGCTCTTCTGAGGCTCTCTTTTCTATTACTTCTTGATTGTTGGCCATCACTCTCCCGTCTCTAGCTTCTATAATTCTTGAGAGACCTATATTGGGTGGGACAATCAATGTAGTTTTGTATCACCTCCATTGCAAGATCATGTGCTTGTAATCGGAGCTTCTTTGCTAGATCAAATTGAAGAGGTTCCCAATCAATGTTGCCTAGGATCTCAAGGTGGGGTGTTCTATAGAATTTTGAGTACAGTGCTTTCTTAGATGCGAATGATTGAAGAAGATGAGTGTGTTTTGATAGGAACACCTTAGAATGGTAC
The DNA here is from genome assembly GCA_020310875.1 of Ceratopteris richardii. Classification (NCBI taxonomy): domain Eukaryota; kingdom Viridiplantae; phylum Streptophyta; class Polypodiopsida; order Polypodiales; family Pteridaceae; genus Ceratopteris; species Ceratopteris richardii. Next base: position 82,367,740 of record CM035407.1, on the reverse strand, counting down.
TCCCATAAACGTGTTACAAACATGTCTTCAAAGTTTTGCCTATAACAAGCTAGGAGGCACCTTATTTTGGCATGCCAGACATATACAATGTGGATACTTGGAGAGTACTCATGCCATAGATTAGATCATAGTTTCCATTCATAAATCTTGGGGCCGAGATGTGTGGTGCCCTAGCATTCTTGAATGTTTTGAATACAATTTGTATCATGTCAAAGATCTTTAACATCATTTGAGCTGCTACGTCTAGCATGGGCTTGAGATGAGGTATCCAATGGAGTATTTTTGCCATCATGTATGATGTAGAGGGTGGTCCTTATGGTGGTGCTAAGTATGGATAGTTTACCCATTCAATACAACATGCATTGTTTTGTAGCTTTGATAGCGAATGCTTTCCATGTTTTGTGCCCGGGGACTCATCTGTAACATGGATTGTAAATGATATGGACTTGTGTGTTGTTCCATGTTCGTAGCATTTTTTTATATGTCTCTAATAGATTCTTCACCAAGTTGGTTGAAAAATTATGCCCTTGCGTGCAAAAGCACGTAAATCCTATAACTGAAATTGTGTGACAAACAATGGTGTTTTTCCTATGATCATTTTAATCTTAGTGTTGTAGTCTACAAAAATAACAAAATATGGCTGATATTGTATCTCAAAAGAGGTGATGATACATCAATGAGCTAGGTTCTAGAAATATTTTGATTTGAGCACAGTCTCTTCCATAGTATGCATAGCATGGATTTGAATGGCTATGTGGTCTTCTGGTGTATGACCCATCTCTTTGACCTGCTTGAGCCATGGTGTCCTTGGTGCTTCAAAGGTGCCTTGTCCTTTTTTGGTAAGCCTATCTTTGGGAACAGGGTGAGGTTCATATTCTTCTTTGAAACTCTATTCCACCAGAATATATACGAGTTCCCTTCTTCTGGAGCCTCTGTGGGAGATGGAGGTCATTTGTATTGGAGTAACCTAGTTTGCAACTCGACAATTTGTTACTATAGTGCCATTATTGTAGCTAAGTCGGATACTACTAGGGGTGGTGATTGGACTAGAATCCGAGCAACTTTGGGTTCTGACTCCTTTCCTTGCTGGAGTTGTGTCAATTCTTTAAACAATTTATCATGTGCCTCTAGTAAGTTGGCATAATCTTCAAGGATGGTGTTGGTAGCAGTGAGGGCACTCAAGGACTTACAAGACAAGGAAGCCAACAAAAAGAGTCAGAGCAAAGAGAAGGACTAAGTAGGCAAAGCAGTCAACACAAATCCGGAAAATAGGCCCTATGATTTTTCATGAAGAAATATTTCCCAAATAGTAATCTTAGTCACTTCACACCATTATACATACCATTTTTTGATTATTCCTACTCCATTTTGTGCAAGCCGAGGAGTCCTTGAGCTTGAGAAGTATAAGTAGTATTTATGTACCAATTTTCATAATTTTAGAGCTCGTTTGAGCCTCCAAAATAGCCTAGGAACCTAATTTTTAACTAGGCTCGACACTAGGTCTGGACAGGACCAAAGCTAGTCAAAAACTATGAAAAGAGATAGAGAGCTCATTTTTGGGGTTAGCTTGTTGTAGATTTGAGCTTTGTATGAGAACTCTTTTGTAATCAAAGTTACTCCTTTGTTCCTCTCTTTGTTCTTACTATGTGTGCGCATGTGTGTGTATGTGTGTGCATGCTAGTGTGCTTCTCACTCACGCACTTGTGTCATCACTTGCTCATAGTCTTCATATTAGTCCTCACGTCTCCACAGATTGACAATTATGAGATGGATCTCCTCACGTTGGTACTTGCCATTGTGCTAGAGTGACACCAAATTTGGCGCCCCCGGGGAGAGAGCTTCGAGGACGAGCGTGCGATGCTAAGATGTAGAGTTGTGACGTTGGCGTTGTAGGTAATTTCTTTACTTTTCTTTATTTTTCTCTTTCTTACTTCACCATCTCCCACCTCCATCTCGATCATCGTAAAAGTTTTAGTTTTTTGGTCATATCACCTTCCCCCTTCCATTCCCCTCATTTCACTTGTGAGAGAGAGCGAGAGAGCGATTTGTGAGTGCTGTTTTTGCATGTCTCTTGAGTGTTCTTGCAGGTTTTGGTTGTATCATCATCTCCAATGGCATGTGCAGGTACGAAAAAGCTTTGCACAGTCTACGAGGCGTGGCCGCTTGTCCATCACAATTGACAGAAAGCTTGAGTGTTTGGTAAAACTAAGTGCATGTTCATGATCTAGAGGCCCTAGGCATCATAAATCCATCAAAATTTCAAAAAAGAAATTGCATTTTTGTTGTCCATCGTGATTGACAGCATCAATCGCGATTGACAGTGTCCATCACGACGGATAGCCTGTCCATCGTGATCGACAAACCTTGAGGGACACCTCTGTCAATCGCGAGAGACGGTATCCATCACGATCGACACACAAATTCAGGATTGTCACTAAACAACGGTAAAAATTTTGTCCATCGCGACAAATAGGCCCCCGATCGACACATAGGCACACAAAAATCCAAAAAATTCAATCAATCCTGATTGACACCCCACGAGAGACTGCCTATCCATCGCGATTGACAGCCATCCATTGTGATTGACACGTGCCCATCGTGACGGACACAGAGATCGCGATTAACACCCCATTTCCTCGAGAAACTTATCCATCGCGACTCATAGACCACAACTGACACAAAATCACGCAAAAACCCGAAAAACTCAGTCCATCGCAATTGATCCATAAATAGCGACTGACAGCCCCTATCCATCGCGATTGACAGGCCACGATGGACAGTTCTACCCATCGCAATTGACAGCCCTATCGATCGCGATTGACAACCATTTTTGGCCAATTTTTTAGGGTTTCTAATTTGAAAATTTTGGCTAATTTTGGGCATGAATGTTGTGCTATAGGACACATAGGAAGGCCGTAAGAAAATAATTAGAGAAAGACTTGTTTGCCTGTTGGCCTCTTTGAACCCTATTTTAACCCCTGAACTGTCATAAATTCCTCATACAAAATCCGTTCTGAGTGATCTTAGGCTCATTGGAAAGCTCATTTGACGTTGACCATACATCGGGGTAAGAAAACCAAGGGATTTTTAGGATTGTTTTCAATAAAGACAAAGGAAAATTTGGTCTATGAATTACATGAATGAAAATGGTCTATTGTGTCAATTGAATTTAAATCTTGAGCTGACTCTGGGACTTTTACAGGTCCACTAAGAGCATCAACGAGCTTTCAAGGCAAGAGTGAGTGCAGGCTTGGAGACACACTTCTTGGGCTTACAAGGGCAAGGGATAAGCCACTTGAGGTTGGATTATTCTCAACTCCATCTCTCAATTCCTAGCTTAGGCTAATTATGGATAGAGGTATTGATTGATTAGGGAAACATTTAGCATTGTCAAGTCCAAGAACTCTAATCACTCAAGTGCAAGTATAAATAGATTACAATTACAGAACACCCTAAGGGAAAAGAAGAATTCAAATCAAGTGATCAAACTCAAGTACGGTAAAACCCAAGTGCTCCTTGTGATGAAGACTGATTGGACAAGAAGTGACATCCTAAGAAAATTAAAAAGAATGAGTGACTATTACAAAAGAACTCAGCAATGAGGTTGAACTTGGAAAATTGGGATAACCACCAAGGCATATGAACCTTAGATGAGGGCGATATCTAGGGAGAGATCGACAAAGCCTTAGGTCTTCGGAGGCTAATATCAATCACACTGCTAGTTCTTGGGCCCACGAGTTGAGTAATTATCCGCACTATCCTAGCTCTAAAACTAGCGAATCAGAGATGTCTTATGGTATGGAGCAACCCACAGGAAGTTCAAGTGTGGGCTACTTAGAGAAACCTAAAGGCCCTTACAAAACCCAACTTGAATACATTAGGACCAACCGATTAGGTGCTTGCATCTATGAGGACAGCCTAAGAAGATCTGTTGTGCAGATTAAAAACTGTGATCAACCCCTTGGATTAGAACATCCAATGGTCAAGTTCGAAAATGGTGCATACCTAGATAAGGAAGGAACAATGTACATAGTCACCAACCAACCGGATAGAACAGATGAATTTGGTAATGTGATTCTAGAGGCAGACATAGATGACATAGAGAAAGGGAACTTAGGAAGAGAGCCTAAGACTCCCCGAGGCAAATCAGTCTTGACTAGAATCATCACTCCAGAGTGGGTGCCCCAAGAAAACAAGAGCATAGATCTGCTCTTAAACCAAGAGACTGATAAGGCCTTTTGGAGGTATAAGAGTGACCAGTCTAATTGTTGAGCCCATAAATGTCATGTTGGTCAAAGTCAACTGTAGTCAAAGTCAACAGGTCAAAGTCAACAGGTCAAAGTCAACAAGGTCAAGGTCAAAGTCAACAGGTGCAAAGTCAAAGTGCGTAAGTGCAGGTGTCAAAGTGCACAGGTAGTGCACAATGAATTGTCCACAAAGGGTAAATTGGAGAAAATAGGTTGCAGGTTGCAGAGGTACTTTCTCTAATTTCCCTAAGGTTCAAAGTGTGTTTTAAAGTGTTTTGGAAGGTTCAGGTGAACCCCCCTTATGTGCAAAAGTGAAGAATTAAAAGGAAATGTGAAGGCATGTGAAGCGGCAAAGTGTACGCACAGGTGAAAGTATGGCCCCCCATTAAAATTTTTGGTTTTAGACTAAAGTCACTACAGGACAAAACAGTGAGTAGTTGGCTGCCACTTGTGAGAGCAATCTTGGGACATCAAAGTGAGCACCAAGATTCACTTGCAGTTAGGAGCGTACGTGATCGACACACTCAAATCAAGGAAGAGCCATTCTTGGACCAAGGTTGGAGAAGCAAGAGAGCATAGGCTAAGTGGAGCAAGAGAGGGAAGTGCAAGAGTCACCAGAGTACGTCGCACAGAAGTGGAAGTGCAAGGTGCATAGAGAGTGACCAAGGATTTTGGTGCAGAGGTGTGCTAAGCTAGAGTTCCCCCAAGTATCTCAAGGTCCTTTGGCAGTGTACGCTTGCCGACAGCAGGTATTCACTCCTCCCCCCTTTGTGGAAGCTTGGTGCAAGGTGTGCACAAGGAGAAGCTTGAAGCAGGTGGAGGTCTGTTGCAGAGGAGGTCGGCAGCAAGAGGACATTGGAATCTTGGATATCTTGTAATTGGGCACTCTGTGGGATTGTGCACAGAGGTATTGGTGTATCTTGTATTTCAAACATTGTACTTTTCTTATTGTAATCAAACGGCAGAAACTTCCAAGGTGTATTTTCTCTTTTGGTCTTTTCATTTTCTCCTACAAACCCTCAAACTCCTTCTTGTCAAAGAATCCCCCAACACTAATGAAGCAGGAATGCTCACAATCTATGAGTTTAAAGATCCTGATAGCCCAGGCAAAGTGACCTATCTAGACAATACTTCAGAGAGGATCTTTTTGGTCTCAGAGCATGGTAGACATGCCTACACTTGGAAGGGTGAATTTGTTTTCCCCCAACCAAGATCTAGTGTCTCATATGGTCACCAAGGAGCTGGAACATCCCACGCTCATGGAGCTCAAAGGGACAGGAGTAGAGATAGGCCAGAGGTAAGCTTTGCTAACCCATTGGGAAGAGAAAGAACAAGAACAGAGATAGATAGAATGGAAACCGAGAGACCTAGAGACCCAAGGAATCAAAGAAATACAGACGAATTCCCTCTGCCAAGGCCTAGAGAACACACGAGGACCTTGAGGCCTACACAAATAGTCAAGTCCATGAAGAATTGCTTCGATGGCACAGGAGACCCATACGATCATGTGGTAGAATTTAGGCAAGTTTTGAGAGCTGAACAAGTTGAAGACTTTTTCACTCAATATAATGCCTTCGGCCTAACTCTCAAGAACACAGCCCTTACATGGTTTCAACTGCTTCACCAAGGCCACTTCAGGAACATAAACCAACTTCTAGAGGCTTTCATCATAGAATTTTCTAAGAGTGGCATCACACACAACACCTCCTCACTGATACATAGCTTCAAGCAAACACCTCAAGAGATGGTTAGACTCGCAGGAAGAAGGTTTAGGCAATACCTAGAGAGATGTCTGGTTCCAGAGTTACCCACTCTAGCCAAACAAGTGGCTTTATTCTTAGATGGGCTCCTAAGTACCAAATTGAGATCATATGTGTACTTGAAGGACCCTAGAACCATAGAAGAGTGTGTACGCATATGCATCGACATCGAGGATAACCTAGGGGAGGAATTAGAGCTTTCAAAAATCTATAGAGATTCAGATGGCTCTACTAGTCTTAATTCAAATCCATCCACATCTATTGAAGAACTTGCAGAGAAAGTAGATCAGAAGTTAGGAGTCTCAAGCAAACAAATACCAAGGTTTGCCCTAGTGAAAAGATGCTATACTTGTGGGGGTGACCATATGGTGAATGTATGTCCCATTATGGCTCAACCCCAAGTGAATCCTAGTAGTCAATATTGCACCATAGAACGGAGATACACTAATCATACCGCGCAAGGTTGCCCATACAATAAGCAAGCAGTTAGGCAAACTTATCCACAACCATACCCTCAATAAGGAAGATACCAGAACCAGTACCCATCACAATAGTTTGCTAGGCCTCAACAACCCTACCAACCACAATATCAGGCCCAACAAATGCCTCAGCCTGTGTTAGCTCAGCAACCTCCAACCCCAACCAATGTGATTCCAGTGAAGTACGCAACTGCAGAAGAGAATCTGAATAGATCCATAGTGCTAGTAACACCATTGCTTTCAGAAAAAGACCCTAGTGATCATAGTTTTGACTCTACTCACATTGAAAGTCCACAGGCTTACTACATGGAGTCACCTGAGCATAACGAGTCATACTATTATGAAGACCCGAGTGAACCTAGTTGGGAGCCAGAGTATGCAAATTTCATGTACGCAAACCCCAACTCTAGACCTCAACCTAGGCAGTTAAGACCCCCATTTCCTAGAGGACCGTGCTATCGATGTCAGGGAGATCACCTCATCTATGATTGCCCTATGCCTGCACCTACACAACCCCAATTTGTGACAATTCAAGGTTTTTGTCCCAATTGTGGGAAAGAGCATCTCTTGTGAGATTGTCCTAAGAACCCTAACAATATACCGAAAATCATTCCTATCAACGTTATTGGGTTAGTAGTAGACTCTACAAGAAGTGTAACTTCCACTGCACTAGTGCAAGTGGTCAATAGAGCTCAAGCCCTGCAACAAAACCAAGTTTTAGGACAGGAAAAGAGTTCTGAGGTTAGTGACACTGAGAGCATAACCAAGAAGAGGATCAGAGCTTGGAAGGATAGTCAAGAGAGAATGAAAAGGCAATGGGCAAAGAAGATGAGTGAACTCGAAGAAAGTCTAAGAGAAACGAAAGCCAAGATAATTGAACTCGTGTCTCAAACTCACTTTCACACCACTCCACCACCACCATTCCCATCTCCCTCCAATCAACCCCCTTCCAACCCACCTCACACAATACCACCACCCTCGTAGGATCAGTCCTAGCCAATCCCACTCCCGAGGACCTAGACATGATGCTTAAATCATATCAGGCCAGAATCCAAGAAGGGACAAACGTAATGGATCATGAAAAGTGTTACCCTAGAGTGGAGCTAGAGCTCAAGCAAACTAAAATTTGTGCGAAGATGGTGAAATTGGCTCAAACCATGTTTGAAGCCAATTGCCTCTTTAACTTCTCTAGTTTAGCTAAGAGAGTTGCACTTTGATGGATTGTTAGAAAGATTGGAGAGGCTAATTGCAAAACCTGAAAAGGACCAGGCCTCTCAAAGTAAGGGCAAGGCAAGTGAAAGAATAAGCCTTCCTGCCCAGGAAGCTTATGTGCCTAAGTCCATAGAACCAGACACATCTTATTCTATGAATCGGTACTCATCAGAATTCTTGCGAGAGATTCAAGAAGAGAAATGGGCTAAAGAGAGTGAAGCTCCCACAAGACATTCCTTCCATTTATGAGGAGCAAGAGAGTGCCCAATCTAATGAGATATTAGACTTCGAGTCTAATTCCTTACAGGAACTACCCCATTTCATAGGCCCATGGGAAGCTAAGTGATGTGCATGATCAATTCCCACAAGACATTCCTTCCATTTATGAGGAGAAGGAGAGTGCCCAATCTAATGAGAGATTAGACTTCGAGTCTAATTCCTTACAGGAACTACCCCATTTCATAGGCCCATGGGAAGCTAAGTCTACTTGTATGAGAGCACCCATGGTCATGATAAGAAAAGAAGACAAAGTTATACCTAGGAACACAAAAATAGTGAAAAACACTAAAGTGCAATGCAATCTCACTTTAGAAGAGCTACTCAAGGTTAGACTAGAACTATGGAAACATGTAGCCAATCAAGTGCCAAAAGTAGCAAAACCTTGTTCCCAGGTAGGATCTCATAGAGCAGTGCCGGACTCAGGTAATTTTGGACTCAGGTGCAGGAGCAGCAATTGCCACCACTTCCTTATGGAAGCGATGGGGCAACCCAGCACTCAGGCCAACGAGAATGAAATTGCAAATGGCCGATGGTCACATAGAAAGGCCTTTAGGACTCCTAGAAAGAATAAGTCTCACTACATGTGGTGTAGAGTTTGAGCATACTTTTTCCATATGTAACTTTAGCAAGAATCAGGCCTATGAGATGATTTTGGGAAGACCATTCATGCGACAGTTGCAAGTGGTACAAGATTGGGGAACCAATTCTTTGTATTTGCAAAACTTAGGCATTACAACCAAAGTCAACCTACATAGGACACGGCCTGACAGAGGAAGAGGAGCAAGAGTTGATATCCTTGCTAAGAGACTATAGAGACGTTTTTGCATGGAGCTACAAGGACTTGAAAGGTGTAGACCCCGATATATGCTCACATACAATTCCCATGACCTCTGATGCCAAACCCTCTAAGCAAAAGCCATACACCTATAACGACAACTATGCTTCCAAGATCAAAGAAGAGATAGATCGCTTGGTGGAAGCTAGATTCATCTATGAAATTGAGCACACTGAGTGGGTATCCCCCATTGTAGTGGTGCCCAAGAAGAATGGAAAGTTACATGGATGCATTAACTTGAAGAAAGTTAACGCAACCACTATTAGAGATAGTTATCCGCTTCCTATCACTGAGCATCTCTTAGAAAGAGTGGCAGGCAATGAAGAAAAGGGATGGGTAGACATGTATTACCTTCATCCCCTTCACTGAAGTCTCCCACTTTATCTATAGGAATTTGAATTGTATGCGTATCTTCATTGGCCTCCTTATTACTTGCTTTTGCATCTCTCTGCATGAAGTGCTTAGCTAACTTGCCCCATACTTGTGGTTTAAGTTTTAGTGATTCCTCTAAGGTTATTGAACACTACACGTTAGTCTCCTTCAATTTTCGTGCTATGTCTGATGTCTTGCTAGAAATTGCTTTCCCTTTTGTTCTTACTATTGGGGCATGATAAAGTTCAGAATTCCGTTCATATTCTCATAGTTCGGTAGTGTCTTCATGCTTTCCATTCCCCCCTCACCTTCCTTGTAATTCATTTCATGGTTCATCATTCTTGGGTTTTCATTTGCATCCAACTCTTTGAAGGGTGGGTTAATAACCTCGGTTTTTCTCCATCTTTCTTCTTGGACTTTGGCCCATAAATCCTCTGGCCAATTAGCTTCTACTTCAAGAATTATCAAGCTTTGTGGAGGATTTTTGGTGGCTATGCTTTCTGCTTTCTCTAGAGTCCTTCTTTCTTCGGGAGGGTCATGAACTCTCAAACTTTCTTGAAATTTTCTCTAAGGTATCTTTATTTCTAGAAGGTCTTGTATAGGTTTTTCCAGGGTGTTTTGGGCTAATTCTATCAATTTCTTATAGATTTCTAGCCTTTATCTTTCTAAATCCCCTCTCGGGTAATTCACTTCATGTTGTTCCACACTTGGTCCGATTTTGATCCTAGACTGATAGGCGTTTATCCACATGGCTAGGTCTTCCGGCATGGGATCAGCTAGGACTCATCCTACTTGTTGTTTACCTTGCTCCTTTTCCCCAGTGCTAAAATCCTTTCTAGGTGTGGGAGTTGTAATGTGCTTTGACTCCTCTTTGCTCTTCCTTTTGTCTCTTTGTTGAGTCCGCTTATTTCTTAGCTTCTCTCGTCAAGCTTTCCATCTCTGATTCTGTTTTTCCTTTGAATTTTCTTCGGATTCTTCTGAATCTGGCACTACTTGAGGTACTAGAGTTTTCGGTTTGTTGGTTTCGTGTCTAGTGGAGTTTAACTCTTCTAGTCCTTCTTTGGCTCTTGCTCTTGTAATTGCCTTCAAGGGCACTGTATATTCTTTATCACTTCCTGAAGGCTCTACTACCTCTACTATGTTCACTTGGGTGGTGTGGTTCAATTGGTTAGTGTTTTTCAGACAATCCCTAAACAAATGTTCTTTTCCACAATCGATACAATATCCTTCCCAAACCTTGTGAGGTGGTTGATAGGGCAAAGTGCATTCCCTATTGAAATGCTCTCCTCCACATTGGTAACACGGTCCTCTAGGGACTGGAGGTCTAATCACTAGTCTAGAAAGTGTGTGAGATCTGGGGTTGGTGTACATTAGGGTCGCATATTCAGCTCCATATCCGTATGATTGATCATAATTATTTTGCCCATATGGATATTGCTTGTAGGTCTACTTGTAACTCATAGGGTCCGTTTTGTATGCATAGTAATCTCCCCAAGTGTGGTCATAGGATTGATTGTAGTTGTCCATGCCAGTCAAAGGGGTGATTGGCACTAGTGCACTATCTGTGTTTTCTTCAACTTGGGTCAACTTCATCGGGACTACATTCTGAGGGTGGGGTGGTTGTTGTCCGAAGACTAGCTGCGATGGGTTGTATCCTATGTATTCATAAGGACGTTGATTTGGAGATGTATTATGGTATTGAGGGTGTCTAGGAATCTCCTTGCCTAGGTCTCTAGTTGGGTATCCATAAGGTCTGAATTGTGGTGGTTGGACTAGTCTAGGCTGTCTATTGTAAGGATAGTTATCCGCATTGTGGTTGGTATATTTCTATTCAATACTATAGTATTGGGCCTGATTCTGTATTGGTGGACGGTTATGTATATAGGGATTCGATGGAACGATTCCCCTATTGCATATGTGAGAGGGATGATCCCTCCACACTGTACACACCTTCTTAACATCGGCATTTGTAGTGGGGGATTAGGGTAGTTCCTTTGTCCTTGCACTCCTAACTTTCTGGCCACTAAGTCGACAATTTCTTCTACGTTATTGCTAGTACTAGTGATGTTGCTAGAACTATCCTCACTCTTACTCTTGATTTGGGGAATCTTCAAGTCTTCAGACAAATTTTCTTCCAAATATATGCATTCCTTCAAGCATTCACTTAATGATTGGAACCTTTTTACGTAGACTAGTGCTCTCAAGGATCCACTGACTAGTCCTTCTAATAACAATGAAGTCATTTTCTGTTGGGTGGGTCTCTCTTTTGTGGGGCATCTATCTACATATTTCTTAAATCTCTCAGCTGCCAATCGTACTAACTTTGTAGGGGACTCTTTGAAACTACGGATCAATGAAGAAGAATTATTCTTAATGCCTGTCTTAGTGACTTCTTCAATCATTTCCTGAAATACTTATTCCATATATTAGGAATTTATTGGGTTCAAGAGGTTGGAACCAAGCCAAGGTTGTGTCCATAAGTGTCAACCCGAATGACTCATATTGGATCATAAAATATTCCACTTGTTTGGCATGAATCACTTGCTTGAATTCAGCTATGTGGTTATAAGGTTCACTGGACCCATCGTAATGGCTTCTCATACAGTTGGCCACTTGAATTCATTGTAATCTTCTTCCTGGCTCTGGTGGTCTAGACATAACAAGAATGGCTGGATGTCTGACTTGAACTCCAACTCCCATACCTAAGGGTGGTCTTTCAGGCATTGTATTTCTATTCCTAGGCTCTCCATTGGTTGGAGGTTGATAATTAGGGTTTGCTCCTGGTGTGGAGAACTAAACATTGGTCCTTGTAGGGATATTTTGTTGTCGTTCCTACCTCGAGTTCTGATGAGCATGACTTTGGTATGTTCCATGAGGATTCTGGGATGTAGTTCCTTGGTCTCTGGGGGGAAACATGGGAATACCTTGATACTTTAATCAGGCTCTTTCTAAATGTGAGATGGGCCAGTAAGTCCTCATATTCGTATCCATATAATTGATTCTAGAAAGATCCTCCAGGTCTTGTAGCTCATAGATGGTGACTAGGTTACTACTTTCTCCCCACAAAGATGTAGGGGCTTATAGCAATTGCTCCATCCTGGCTACCATATACACATCAATCAACATGTCATCCTGAGGGATTTTGTCACCTCTACAAGCTCTCGTTACTTTAGACTTGCCTCGAGGTTTAGAAACATGTCCTTCAGTTCCTTCCCCACTAATATGGTCCACATTCTCACTTTCTCGTGGTCACTTATAGTCTCCGGACAATCGATCACTACGTAAATTACTCCTCTTTTGTCCATATAGAACCCTCCCTCATATTTCATTGTAGGTCAAGGGACTATCTTCGATTCATTTGCTTTCTTCATTCGTGATATGCTTCTATTTAGTCCATCAATATAAATTGGTATGTCAAATTCCAAAGAGGTTCTATATTCCCCTTCAATGACGGACATAAATCTTGTCAAAGGGACTGAACTATGCATGTCTTCAGAAGCCATCCTAGCTTCTTCGTCTAATTGACTGGAAGTATCAGAATACTGTGAATTGGCACTAGGTAAGTTTACATTCCCGGTTGAAGATATGACACTACATCAGCTTCCTAGTACATGTCCAGAGATAAGGTTCATTCACTAAATACCTCAATCAATTTTGCAGGCCTCTCAAGCTTATGTGTATCCTAGGAATTGGCTTAGGCTATCTTGAGCTCTCCTTTCTTGGGATGTCCACAATACACGATATTTGACCTCAAACAATACACGATATCTATCAGGTCATGATATAGGATTGGTACGATACACGATACTTGAAGTGCATACGATACACGATACACAAGATGACAGACGATACACGATACTTCAATATCGCGATATGTAGAATTCACGATACACGATACTCGAGATATAGGTGATACTCAAGTATCACGATACATGATGATCATGCTACACGATACCAATATAATGACGATACACGATATAGGAGGGCACGATACATGATACATATGTATCGTGATACATGACCAACACGATAGATGATACTTTAGTATCGCGATACCAGTCAGTCACAATGCACGATACCTTGTGATCAGCGACACACGATACCAAACTATTGGTGATACACGATACACGAAGCCTCATGATACACAATATCTGAATGTCGTGATACTCAACCTGGCGATACACGATACCAAGGTATCGTGATACACGGGGAATAAGAGGTATCGACGATACATGATACCTGCCAGCGCAATACACGAGAATTCAACTATCGCAATACTTGAACTCGACCGGTCGCAATACTTGGGCTTAACTCACTCAATTTAAAGGCTTTTTTGAAGTTTTTTATACCTATGTGATCCTTGTGCTCTTCTCTTTCCCCCTAAGTGCCTGTGGAAAATACAAACTCCCTCTATCCAATGATATTTTCCCCACGATATTGATTGCACTCCCACTCATGTTTTTAGAGATTTTAACTTGATTTTTTTAGTGGATTTTAGGTAGTCTCACCTTACTGATGTTCTCTCTTTCTTCCCTCCTTGCTTAGCTTCCCTCTAAAGCAACAAATGCTCACCGTCACTCCACCATGATACCGGTCATCTGCTCTCCATGATACTTGCCTAGACAAGTGACTTTTGCAAATGAATTTCTTGTCTTTTATAGCCTACGCTCACCCAAGGCTGAGAGGTACAAAAAGAAAGGAAACTTTTTTGAGATTTTGAGAAATCTACCTACCTACACTATTTCTCCTCTGTACTTCCTATGCTCTACTCCTACTCACTCTCTCTCCTAAGTCTACTAACTTACTACACACACTTTCCAAGTGCGAAGTAATAAGTGCATGATACCGGTCATTTGCTCTCCACGATACTTGCCTAGACAAGTGACTTTTGCAAATGAATTTCTTGTCTTTTATACCCTAGGCTCACCCAAGGCTAAGAGGTACAGAAAGAAAGCATCAATCCACCATGATACCGGTCATCTGCTCTCCATGATACTTGCCTAGAAAAGTGACTTTTGCAAATGAATTTCTTGTCTTTTATACCCTAGGCTCACCCAAGGCTGAGAGGTACTGAAAGAAAGGAAACTTTCTTAAGATTTTGAGAAATCTACCTACCTACACTATTTCTCCTCTCTACTTCCTACGCTCTACTCCTACTCACTCTCTCTCCTAAGTCTACTAACTTACTACACACACTTTCCAAGTGCGAAGTAATAAGTGCAAAAGGATTTGACTTACCAAAGCAGATCATTCACCTCTTCACAACTCGTATCTTCTCCGAAGAGCTCTTACCATCATGCGAACACCTAGGTTGGACTCTTACTTCCCCAAAATGGTGCCAAAATACATGTGTACCTAAGCACAAACTTAGGGACTTGTGACAAAAGAGACTATTCCTCTATCACCAACAAGTACATATAGTGGGGATCACACATTTTAATTATCAATCCAAGAAGTATCTTGAACCTAACCGAATATGAAGACAAGCACTTACACAATGGTCAATGAAGTGTAATGGCTTTTATGGAATGCAAATAAGTATTTTCATGCACATTCATCACTCACATAGGTGGAAATGGTGTTGTGATACATGAAAGAATAGTAAGCACAAAAATGGATTTTTCTCTTAGCTCCAAACTTGGAATATGATCAATAGGAGGTTTTTTTCAAAGATCTCGACAAGATGCATCCAACAGTGGTAGTCTTGTCCAATTCTGACAAGTCTGATTCAAGATATAGGTAAAAATAGAGCTGGGCAACTCACCTAGTTTTGCCACACACCTCCTCATGCCTCACACACACATTACACACTTCAGAAAAGCAATGAAGTCAGTAGACAACACTTTCATGTACCCATTCCAAGCTACAAACACACATACAAGCTCACAAGCAAGGAGATGAAAGAGGAAGAAAAAGAAAATTTGAAAATCAGAGCTCTCCTACTCACAATGGCAAAAAGTGTTCACAGTGTGTCATCAAATGACTTATATACATGTGCCCTAAAAAATGGTCCTTTCACACAAGAGACCGGCACTTTATTGTAGAAACCCTAATTTCCTACTATTTACAAGGATTATGATACATTGCTTGGGATTTATGCATGTAGAGGACTCCTCTAGTGCATTTACATGGCTTTCATGAGATTTTCATAAGCATTTGAAGAAGAAAAATTGTGCACATAATTTTGAAAATTTTTGGGGCTCCTCTTTTATGCTTCTTTACTTTGCAACACTAGTGTAAGCTGCTTGAGAGGTTGTCTCTCCCTATGTTGCAGATACTGTGGTGGTAGTCATGTCAATCATTTGAGGTGCTATCATCGTCATCGCTATGGTAGTGATGGGAATTTGAATATTTTCCCTAGCCTTTGTCAAGTATGTAATTTGTGTGGGTCATATGTCACATATGGTCTTTGCAATGTGTGTCTTATGGCCTCCACTAATCCACATATCTTTGTGAGCATTTGTAGAGATTCAATGGGTTGAGAATCTATTCTCACTTCTTCCAAGAGTTGGGTCATGAGTATTCTTCTAATCTCTTCAGAAAGTAGTCATTGGGATGCAACACTCCATAATTTGGTATAGTCTACCAAGTTGTGTGGTGTAGGTAGGAGATCGAGTGGCTACTTCTTCTTCATCACCTTGAGGCTACTCTAGTTGCTCACTCTTGTGCCTCCAAATCTACTTCCTTCCTTGATTCCTCTTGTAGTAGACTGTGTTTTGAATAGGCAATTCAGTCTTTTGCATCCCCTGCTTCTTGAATCATTTATCCTTCTTTATTTTGATTACCTTTGTAAAAGAAGAGAGCTCCACCTTATCTCAAGTTCTTTTGTTTGGAACAACCTCCTTCTGCATTACAGAACTTTGGAAAAGAACAACATATTTATCTTCATGAGTGCTCCTGGAAGGACCAAGTGTGGGTCCAGTCTTGACCCAAGATGAGAGGTTCAGTGAGATCCTCATCTTGTCACACTCGCAATTTCACTGTCATTGGAACATCTTGAAGGTAAATGGGAAGATCCACCTTGCCTAGACAAGGGTTTTCCACTCCTTTAAATCCTATGAGATAAGCTTCAATATGATTGACAGCTCATTGCAATTCTTGATAGTAAGGAAGTCTAACTGCACTTGTGGCTTCACCTGAGTCAATTAAGGCTATTAGAGTCCTTGCACTCTTTCCTTGTACTACCTCTAGGGTCACAAATGAACATCGGTCAATTATTCGAGGGGAAGTTACTCTTGTGGCTTGGCACATGGCCATGGGATATCTAAGATCTTCATGAGCATCTGACCTAGGTTGATCTCTACCGTGTCTCCTCAATTTCATTTGCCATATGCATTCTAGGGCTTCTGCCTGAGCTTCTTCTTGAATTCTTCTCTCCTCATCCTATGTTACTTTGTAGTTTTGAGTCAACCAAGCATGTAGTAGCTCTCAATCATGTTTCTCCTAATTGTTCTAAGTCAAAAGTCCTAGAGGAAAACTTGTGACCTGTCCATTGATGCTCTTGTGCTACTTTCAATGTGGGTATCAAGAAGTCTAATGGTAGCACTAAATTTTGGCCAAATACCATTTCAAAGGTTGTAGCTTGGAGTACCATTTATAAGCCACTTGATAAGACCAAACAACATCATGGAGATTTGTCCCAATCAAAGTGCTTATTATTCACCAATTTAGTCAGAAGATTGCAAAGTATCTCGTTTGTGCTTTTCGCTTAGACATTGAATTATGGGTGATATGGAGCTTACTTCTTGTAGCAAGTATTTGATGACCTCATTCAAGAAGTGACTACCATGATCACTAACCAATTCTATTGGCAAACCATATCTTGTAAGTACATTTTCAAACAAGACATTGGCTATGGTTTGTGCATCATTCTTCTTGGTGGCTTTCACCTGTACCCATTAGGTTAAATATTATGTGGCAACGAATATGTATTCAACATGTGAACTCTTAGCTAGGGGATTAATAGGACCAACAAAGTATATTCCCCAGCTAGTCAAAGATATCCATCTCTTCCATGCTTGTATAAATTATCTCTAATGAGCGTGTAGTCTAGTGATTCGTGTTCTAAGTTCTTTCACCTTGTCAATGTCATCTCTTGAGGGAATTTTTTTCATCCTCAAATAGGCTACTAAAGGTTCACTCAAATCTAAAACCAAAGACACTTGATATGGAGTGGCATGTTTCGCTGGTGGTCTAACAACATAGATTGGGCATTCCTTGCATACCCTATGGACATTGGCTTCCATGATTTGCGAATGCACTCTTAGTCTCCGTAGCATTTGTACTGTTTGATGTTTAGAGAGGTGTTGTTATAGTGCATCTACATGTGCTAATTGCAACCATTTTGCATGCTCATCTTCATCTGCATAGCAAGCCAATATGCCTTGATTGGTGTGCCTATACCCATTGCCTGCCAATATGTGATATCTCTAAGACTTCATTACTTCTTTATCTTGTTGATATATTTAGGTAGTGATGTGTGTGAACACACTAGGACCACCGGGGCACTTTTTTCCCTCTTTAGGAGGTTTTTTCCCCTGGCTTGTATATATGCCTATTGCCCTAATGGGTTACTTATCTTTGTACATTCTAGTGGTAATACATTCAGTATTGTGTGTTAGGCTCCAAGCTTCTTCTTCTTCCTTGTGATGTTCATGTGCTTCTGCAGATGTCTAACTCCAAAAATTGGTATCAGAGCAGGTCATCGCTTCATCTAGGGCATCATCGACACTCCTGCGATCACAGTCTCAGAATCGCATGAAATTTGGTGTGCATACTCAAGGTGATTAGGAAATCAAAACAGCTTCACTATGTGGTGCCAAAATCGTGATCTGAGCTCATTTCGGCCTCTGAATCACTATTGTAATGCTTGTTGTTCAAGGCAAAGGATCGAGTACTGGCTCTTGTCATAGAAGAAGAGGAAGTACATAAACTACTTAGGTTACTTCATCATGTCAAGAATGATTTTTATCACTAAAACAATGTAATATATGTATATACATCCAACTATCACAAGTGCAACTCTATTTTGTGCAAGCTGAGGAGTCCTCGAGCTTGAAGAGTCTAAGTAGAAAGCTCACACCAATTTTTGTAATTTTTGGAAGCCGTTAGATAGTTCAAATTAGAGGTAGAACCTATTTTTTAACTATGCCGATCACTAGATGTGAAACCAGTCAAAACTAGGCAAAAACTATAAATAGAGCTAGAGAGCTCATTTTGAGGTTGTTGTTGAACTTATGAGCTAGAACTAGAAGAATTATTGTAATTAACTGATAACACATATGAGTATGAGTTCTTTCCTTGCTTTCCATTGATCTCCATCGCGACTTTCCTTGTGTGTGTATGCATGTGTATGCTAATTGCATTTCTCACCATCTTCTTCATGCACATCACTTGCTCTTGATCTTCATATTGGCCTAACCTCTCCGTGGATTGACAATTATGAGGTGGAGCTCCTCACATTGGTACTTTCCATTGTGCTAGAGTGACACTTAATTTGGCACCATTGCTGGGGACGAGCTCTAGGTTGAGCATGTAATGGAAAGTGTGTTGGAGAAAATCATTGGAAGGTAAAATTTCTTTGTTGTTTTGTTGTTTGTAGTTTGTTTTTACACACTTTTACTCCAACATTCCTCTACTATCATTCCCCATCATCATCTCAAACTCCAAAAAATCACCAAAAATCAGTCATATTCCCTCGTTCTCTTCTCTTTCCCTCATTTGTGTGTGTGCGAGAGTGAGAGAGAGATTTTGCAGGTGTGTGTTCATGTTTTTTGGTGCATTAATCTTGCAGGGCAACCTCTGGAGACCACGGATTTGTAGGAAACACAGGTAAAAGCTCCATTTTTCTCTCAGAAATTTCTGTTGAAGTAGACCATCGTGATTGTCAAACTAAGGTATGAATTTGGCAAAACCTTTTGCATGAAGGAGGAGCCTAGGTAAGAGCTTGCATACATCCATGATTAGTTTTGTGAAATTGCATCATTTTCTAACCATCACGATCATGACACATCATTGTGACTACGTCTAACCATCACGACAGTCAATGACTGTCGTGGCGATTGGCTCATGCCATCATGATC
Source organism: Ceratopteris richardii (assembly GCA_020310875.1). Taxonomy (NCBI): domain Eukaryota; kingdom Viridiplantae; phylum Streptophyta; class Polypodiopsida; order Polypodiales; family Pteridaceae; genus Ceratopteris; species Ceratopteris richardii. Next base: position 82,348,474 of record CM035407.1, on the reverse strand, counting down.
GCATCTCACCATTGCAATGGTGACTCACCATCGCGCAATGGTGATTGACATTTGTGATCTTGACTGCCGTCCTGGCTTGATCATTGTGATTGTGCTTGACCATCGTGGCTTGATCGTCATCATTTGACCATTGTGAGATGACCATCGTGATTATCAATGATCATCGTGGCTTGACCATCGTGACTTGATCGTCGTAATCTTGACTGACTGATGTGGCTTCACAGTCGCGATTGTGTCTGATCATTGTGACCTCTGATCATCATGACCTCTAACCATCGTGGGTGTCACACCATCAGGTGACACACCATCGCGATTTTGTCTGACCATCACGATTGTCAGACAAAATTCCAAATTAGGGTTTTGAACATATTTTCAAATTTTTGAGATATTTTGTGGACATTAATTGTGGAGCCTTGTGTGTGTGGCATAGGGCAAAGGGAGAAGCAGACAAGTACCTCAAGTTCTTGGGAAAAGTCAAAACAGTTGCTTCTTAAGTCGAGGAGGATTTTGTAAGTGGAATTTCCATTTCTTTATTTGTTAACAATTTTTTTGAACAAAAAATACATTGTGATCAACAGAGTGTCTTAGGACTCCTAGGGTAGCTAGGATTCACCTTGTCTCACTGAATGATAAGTGGTTGACAAGAGAAGAAGTAAGTGGGTGAAGGGATCAAGCCCATAGGATTTTTTGTGATTTGAATACACAATGCTCAAATGAATTAAAGTCAAACATATTAAATTGATTCCTTGCGATAAATTTGAACAAGACAAGAACCTCTAAAGAAAACACACAAAGAACCAAGTGATTGAGCTAATCAAAGGGGTGAGTGTGATCAAGTGAGATTAGGATTAATGAACCTGAGATCTGGAAAATACTTAGGGAAAAAGTGATAAATGGAGTGTTTGCTCTTCTGAGGGTAGCGTGAGGTCTACAACACGATCGTGGGCTCAATAGCTAGGTAGTTATCCATGCGAGGTTAGTTTAGACATGAGTGACTCGGATATGTCTTTCAACACAGGTAAACTAGGGGTGTCGTTTAATGTACCCGATCTAGAGAAGATAGAGGGACCCTACAAGACTCAGTTGGAGTCTATACCGTACGAATAGATTGGGTGCTTGGGTATATGAGGATGGCCTTCATAGGTTAGTTATCCAACTACATAACCTCGACCAACCTATGGGATTAGAACATCCAGTTGTGAAGTTTGTAAATGAGGCTTACATAGACAAAGAAGGGACCATGTATATCATTGCAATTAGGGCCGACTCAATGAATGAACTAGGTGAGATGGTAGAAACTGTGGACATAGAGGTAGAAGGACACAGTAAGTAGATTGAGGAACCTAGAACACCGAGAGGAAAATTTATACTAACGAGGGTGATAACTCCTAAGTTGATGCTCGAGGACAATAGGAGTATAGAACTATTTTGGGACAAGGAGACCGATGAAGCCTTTTGGAGATATAGGCCAAAGCATCCTACTGCTACAGGAGCAAACACGATTTATAAACTGAAGGACCCAGAGGTTCCAAGAAAGGTAGTATACTTAGATGACACCTCAGAACGAGTGTATAAGGTCACAGAACATGGTCGTGATGCGTATACGTGGGGAGGAGAATTATTCTTTCCTCTACTAAGATCGCAAGTATCTAAGGATAGTTTGGGTATTGGCACATCTCAAGGACATATAGAGAAGAACAAGGAGGGTGCAAAGAGTAGTTTCATCCATTATGCAGGAAGGGAGAGGCCCCTACCGAGAGTGGGAGGGCTGATAGAGAACCACTTAGGGATCATAGGGCTCATAGGGGTGGGGACGGTTTTCCCCTACCTATGCCAAGAGGCCACCCTAGAACCTTGAGGCCTACTCAATTATTGAAGGCTATGAAGAATTTTTTTGACATATTGGGAGATCCCTATGAGCACGTAGTAGAATTCAAGCAAGTGCTAAGGCTGAACAAATTGAAGACATGTTTACATAATTTAATGCCTTTTGACTCACTCAAAAGGGTGATGCATTGGATTGGTTTTGACCATTGCACCAACACCAATTTAGAGACATCCACCACATGATGGAGTCCTTCATTACAGACTTTTCCAAGAGTGGAATCAAGCACAACATGTCTTCCTTGATACACACCTTCAAACAAACCCTTGAAGAGACAGTGAGGATGGCCGATCGAAGATTCAGATGTTACATAGAGAGATGTCCCCCATTGGAAGTACCCACTCAAGACAAACTGATAGCTTTGTTCATAGACGGCCTACTGAGTGCTAAGTTGAGGTCATATGTCTTCTTAAAGGAGCCAAGAACCTTGAATCAATGTTTATGTATCTGTGTAGACATAGAAGATAACTTAGGAGATGAGCTAGAACTTCCTAAGGTCACAGAGATTCAGATAGCACTACAGAGACTTCATCCAGACGTTCCAATTCAATAGAGGACTTAGCGGAACAAGTGGCCAAACGATTAGGAGTCTCTAGAAAACCACGCATCAAATTAGCCCCCCCTCAAAGATGTTATACTTGTGGAAGTGACCATATGGCGAACATGTGTCCACATGCAATGCAACCCATAGAAACTCCAATGGAATGTATTATACCATAGAGCACAGATACACTAACCACACAGCTCAAAAATCTCCATATAATAAACAAGTGGTTAGGCAGAGTTACCCTCAGCAATATCAGCCAGGTAGATACCAAGGGCAGTACCATCCACAGCAATATTATCGTGCCCCCCCCAGTACCAAGAGCCATATCAAGCACAACCTAGACCTCAACCTATCCTAGGACAACAACCTCCACCCCCTGCCAATGTAGTTTCTATGAAGTACGCCACACTAGAGGAGAATTCAAATATGGCATTAGTACCCACGACCCCTTTGATCACAGATAATGACCCTAATGCAAACAGCTTTGACTCCACCCACATGGATAGCCCACCAACCTACTATACAGAGTCACCAAAAAACATAGACCCTTACTATGAGAGCCTTGTGTATGAACAAAATGGGAACCATATTACACTCAAGTCATGTATACAAATCCCAAATAGAGACCACAGGCGAGACAACTAAGACCACACGTACCCAAAGGACCATGCTTTAAATGCCAAGGAGACCACTTCATACGGGGATTCTCCACATGCTTCAACTGCAGTGTAGTCGCAATACTTCAATATTCAAGGCTTTTGTCCTGAATGTGGAAAGGATCACTTTATAAGTGATTGCCCTAAAAACCCTATGAACACCTCTAAAAAAGTGATGCCTATTAACATGATAGGCATAGTGCAACATGTTGAAGGTTCCATCCCCCAGTACATACCCATCCAGGCAGTAACCAAAGTCCAGGCCCAAAGGCAGATGCAACCAAAAAACCCCCAAAAAAATAGTGGAAGCTAGTGAAGTAGGAGAGTCAACAGGAAAGAAAATGAGAACTTGGAAAGAGTTACAAGAGCGACACAAGAGAAAATGGGGTAAAAAGATCAATGAATTAGAGGAAAGCCTAAGGGAAACCAAAAGGAAAATCTTAGAAATGACATCACAAGAGGTTGAACCACGGGTAGTTACCTCGAAACCAAGATCAATACTAGCAAACCCCACCCCAGGCAACCTTTACATGATGTTCAAAGCTTATCAAGTGAGAATATAACAAGAACCACAAGTAGGAGAATCCAGCAAGAATTACTTGAGAGCCGACTTAAACATTGAGAGAACCAAGTTGTGCATGAAAATAGTTGAATTAGCCCAGGAAATGTTTGAGGCATCAGAATACCTCAATTGGGAAATTATGGCTAGGCTTGAGTTACATTTTCAAGGACTACTAGAAAGACTAGGGCAAGCAGTATCTAACCCCACGAAAGTTAGCTCTAGCACACAAACTAGCCTAGAGGAGTCCTTGAAGAACACTCTATTCGAAAGGGCTAGGTTAGACTTAGAAAACCATCAAATGGGCTATATGGATTCACACGCCATCTTGGAAGAGATTCAAGAAGAAAAATGGAGGTAGGAAGAAGAATCACAACTGCATATACTTGAGTTTGATGACTCAGGAGAACATTTCCCTACAAACATCCCATCTATTTATGGAGACCAAGTGGACGCGTGGCCCAACAAGCACACTATTCTTGAATCTAACTCTTTGCAAGAGTTACCTCACTTCACGGATCCTTGGGAAGACTGCTCAATTCAGGTGAAAGCCCCCACTATTCAAGTAAGGGAAGAGAACCCAGTTCTTCTTAGGAACATAGAAGCTATTAGGAACACTAAAGATCAATGCCATTTGACCTTGGATGAGCTGTTGAAGATCAAACTAGAACTATGGAAACATGTTGCAAATCAGTTCCAAGAAATAGCCACAACCTCCTCTAGACCAAGTGCATGAGGAAAGGTACCTGAAATACCCCTAGATAAAGTGGAAGATGTGAGTGAAGGAGAGGAAGGTAACACTTATTTGCCCATTACGTACAAAGGTCATACTACCAAAGCCATCCTAGACACAGGTGCAAGAGTAGCTATCACGACCACCTCGTTGTGGAAGCATTGGGGAAAACCAGCTCTTAGACCTACTAGGATGAAGTTGCAGATGGCAGACGGACATATAGAAAGACCCTTAGGACTATTGGAAGGAATTACCCTATCCACTTGCGGAGTAGAATTCAATCATACTTTTGCAATATGTGATTTTGGAAAGAATCAAGCATGCAAGATGCTCTTAGGTAAACCATTCATGCGACAATTGTGGGTAGTACAAGATTGGGGAACCAACTGTTTGTACTTGCAACACCTAGGAGTGACTACAAAAGTGAACCTCACAGACTATTCACATAGGGACATACCACCCTTGCAATGGAATACGGTACATAGGAACGAAGAGGAGAAGGAATCTGTACATTCTTGACATCAAACCCAACATGGCTGTATGAGGATACACACCTTTGGATGTGTAAAATTGCAGCCACGGAAGAGGAGCGTATGACAGTAAGAATGTTAGGAGTAGGACACATCTCGAGAACTATTGAGGAACCAGCTTATGTTTCGGTAGTGTTTCCAGATGAGGAATTTGAACCTTATGGTTGGACAAAGATTCTAGCAACTATGGACATAGCAATTAATGAAGAACAATGGACCGCCCATTGTGACAAAGATGGTTATGATATATCCATCTTCACTATAAACCTAGTAAGGGGAGAAACAGAAAAGGATAATCTTGAAGGAGAAAACTCGGAACGGTGTAAGCAAGTGAGCAACGAGGAATGGGAAGTAGATTCAGACAGACTTGAATGTTCATCGGAAGAGGAATTTCTAGGTTGGGTAGAAGCAACGTCCCCAAACCTCACCACTCATAGGAAGGAAATGGATAATTCAAGTTCTAGTCACCAAAATCAAAAAAATGAGGAAGGAAAAGAACGTGAAAACTGAGGAAGATGAACCACTGATGGAAGTGCCAAAAAAAATTTAGGAAATATGCAGTGAAAGACCGAAAAATCATGATCAAAATGCCAAAAAGAGACAATAAGGAAACCCGAAAGAAAGTTGTAGTGGCAATCGAGGAAGGAGAAGAACGATGCACGTATATAGGACATGATTTGACTGGCAAAGAGGAAGAAAGTTTGATTGCTCTATTGAAGAGGTATAGGGATGTGTTTGCATGAAGTTACAAAGATTTGAAAGGGGTAGACCTTGATATATGTTCCCATAGGATACCCATGACCGTCGAGGCAAGACCCACTAAGCAAAAGCCCTATATGTATAATGACAATTACGCCTTGAAAATCAAGGAAGAAATAGACAAACTCATAGAAGCTGGATTCATCTACAAAATAGAACACACCAAATGGGTATCACCCATCATAGTCATGCCTAAGAAGAACGGTAAGCTGAGAGTGTGCATTAACTTAAAGAAGGTCAATGTTGCCACCATTAGGGATAGTTACCCTTTACCTATCACAGAACACCTATTGGAAAGAGTCATAGGCAAGGAAGTATATAGCTTCCTTGACGGATTCTCAGGCTATAATCAAGTTGCCATTGCCATTGAGGACCAACATAAGATGGCGTTTGCCATCGAGTGGGGTATCTTTGCATTTTGAGTAATGCCTTTTAGGCTGACGAACACACCTACAACTTTCCAAAGTTTGATGTGCCATGTGTTCAAAGAATTTCTAAGAAAGAATCTAGAAGTGTATGTGGACGATTTGTGTGTTCACTCAGTTTGGAGACCACATCATATCCTAGAGCTTGAACGCATCTTCGATAAGTGTCGGGAATATCAAGTTTGTTTAAACCCTGAGATGTGTGTTTTTATGGTCAGACAAGGCAAGATACTTGGGCATATGGTCTCAAAAAATGGAATCTCCATGGATGAAGATAAGGTACATTTAATCAATTAATTACCTAGGCCAAAGAACATAAAACAAGTACAAGCATTTATGGGCCATTTTGGTTATTTATGGACGATTCATACACGTATGAAATCATCAATAAACCACTCTACAAGCTGCTAACAAACTTTGAGTGGATAGGAGAATGTGAGAGTTCCTTTAGTGAGCTTAAACGACGATTGTGTTCTTCACCTATTCTAGTCGTGCCAAATTGGAATAAACCTTTTCATGTACACATAGATGCTTCTAATCATGCCATAGGATGTGTGTTGGCACAACCATAGACGAGGGAAGTATAGATTGACCAATTGCATACGCGAGTAGGCAGTTGAATGCAGCAGAGAGGAATTACACCACTGTTGAGAGAGAGGGCTAGGAATGGTCTATGCTATGAAGAAGTTTCACCATTATTTATTGGCAAATAAGTTTCAATTTTTTACCAACCACCAGGCTCTCTTGTATTTAGTAAACAAATCATGCAACATAGGCAGGTTAATATGCTGGTTCTTATTATTGATGAAGTACGATTTTGAAGTCATAGTCAAGAAGGGTAAGACACACTTGAGAGCAGACCAGCTCTCTAGGATAACTTTTGGAGAAGCAGCTACTAGGCTAGCAAATGAGCTACGAGATGCGTATCTCTTCAATGTCAAGATTGTCCTGGAATGGGCCAAGTCATTAGTTCCAATACTGAAATACGAACCTAAGAACCCTCAAGTGAGAACCCAAGACAAAGAGGTAGTGAGAGCACCGAGATACCAACTTCTCGCAGTAAGTATCTATAGGCAAGACTGTTGCAGAGCAAGGAAGAGCAAAGAGGCAGAGAAAAAGAAGGGCCCTAAAATCTTTCTCGAATTAGGCACTTTCTTTTTGTATTATAGACATTTTGTAATATATTTTCCGATGTAAATGCACTAGAGGAGTCCTCTAGATGCATATCCATAGAGATTTGTATTTTACCCTTGTAATTTAGTAGGAAATTAGCCTTTTAGTTAATAAAGTGCCGGTCTCTTGTGTGAAAGGACCATTTTTAGGGCACATGTATATAAGTCAATTTGTGCCTCTTTGTAGGGACTTTTTTGGCCATTGTGAGAATCACGAGCACAGAATTTCGAATTTGTGTCTTCTCCTCTTTGTATCTTCTTTCTTGTGATCTTGCATGCATGTGTGATGCTTGGAAAGAGTGCTTGGAAGTGTTGTCTATCCATGAAAGTGCTTGTTTACGGTTGGTAAGATGTGTGCGAAGTGTAAGAAGTGCTGAAGTGTAGGAAAAATCCTATGACTCAGTATTTTGCTCATAACTTGAAGGAAAAGCATCAAAATTGAGTGAAAAGACCAGTATTGGATGCGTCTTCTCGAGAGCTTTGAAATGAACCCACTATTTACTATATTCGGAGTTCGGAGCTTAGAGAAAAGCTTGATTTATTGTTGCCTACTACCCCAAACGTCTTGACACCATAACTGATCCCTGAAACTTGTTTGGAATAGATTGATGCTTATGTGCACTTGGTGAGAGTTCATTAGCATTGACCATCATTTGAATGCAAGTGTTCATACAATCGGATAGGTTTTGATACTCCTTGGATTGACAATTAAAGCGTGAGTCCCCACTATATGTACTAGAGGGGGATTGAGGTATAGTCTCTTTCTCCACAAGTCCCTAAGTCGGTACTTAGGTACACACATTTTTTGCACCGTTTCCAGGGAGTGTCGAATCAAACCAAGGCATTCGTGTGATGGTGAATAGCTTTTAGCATTGAAGCGAGTAGAGGAGTTGTGAATTTCTCTTGTTTGGTAAGTCACACTCATCTGCACTTAATACTTCTCACTCTTAGAGTGTGTGTAGTGAGTTGAGAGTTTAGAAAAGTGAGTAGAGACGTGAGTTAGAGTAGGAAGGAGGAGATAGGTAAGTAGTCTAGGAAGGTAGGGTACTTGTTAAGTTAGTTCTTTCAGCTTTTTGGAGTCAAACATTTCCCAAAAGTATAAAAATCAAAAAATTCAAACTTTTCGATTCATTTCTGCATATGCAAGTATCGAGAGTGCTAGAAACTAAATATCGCGAGTGGAGATCAGAGCGATTGGGCCACATAGAGCAAGTGAGGGTGTGAAAGAGTTGGAGAATAGCCTTCAAGGTGACCACATCAAATCTCTACTCTCAACATTCAATTGCATCAAGACAAAATAGCTAAAACGACCTGCGGCAAATGTCATGAGGGATTATTCAAGGGGTGAGGAAGTTTTTTTCTTGATTTAGGCATTTGAGAGGGGGAAGATAAGCTGTGGTATCTCCGTCATTAAGTGGAAATCTAAATGCACTTGCTAAAATTTGAAAAAAATGCCAGTATCGTGTTCTCCCACGATTGAGTATCGCGACATCTAGATGTCGTGATCTCCTGTGGTCAAGTATCACGATACCCAAACCTGACGAATATCGGGTATCGTGGAGTTTTGCTCGCGACACCTGATGAATATCGGGTATCGTGGAGTTTTGCTCGCAACACCTGACGAATATCGGTTATCGTGGAGTTTTGCTTGCGACACCTGATGAATATCGGGTATCGTGGAGTTTTGCTCGCGACATTTGATGAATATCGGGTATCGGGTATCATGGTTTAGCCTCGAGACATCTACCATATATTATATATCGTGAGATTCCTCTCGCGACATCTATGGGATATCATGTGTCGTGGACTTCTTTTCACGACATCTGAGGAGTGTCGGGTATTGTGATTTATTCTACAACACTTGACGAGTGTCCAGTGTCATGAACTCAGTCTCGTGACATCTGTCTGATATCGAGTATCGTGAGATTTTTCCTCGTGATATCTGTGGCATATCGAGTATCGTGGAATTACTTTTGTATCAAGTATCGAGTATCGTGGATTCACTATCACGACATCTAGTGAATGTCGAGTGTCATGGAGTTCTAAGAGCGATATTTGTCCAGTATCGAGTGTCGTGAGTTTAGCTAGTGTCAGGAGATTTTTAAATACTTCAGTGTGAATTTCCAAGGCAATCAAATATTTCAAACAACTCAGAGCAGTGGGAGCTAGGGGTTTATCAAAACTCGGCTAGAGCTTTTAAGTGAATGAACCTAAGATCCAAAAGAAGCCTAGGGAGCCGAAGAAGTGTACTCTCTTCTGTGGGAAGTGTAGCCGAACCAAGTAGTCACTCACACTACTCTGAAACCTCGAGCGAATCTGAGGAGGAAACTCTCATGGCCTTAGAGGACATGCAGAATTCTGTACCAATAATTGGCATGATGTCAATTATTGAGGGTGAATATCGAACGTCTTTGGAATATGTGAAAACCAATCAACACGGTTTACCCATCTACATAGATGGGCTAAACAGATCAGTGGCTAGGCTGAAGAAAGCTACAAATGCTTATATGGTACCTAGGCCAACTGTTAAGTATGCAGGGGGATTCTACATGGACAAAAGGGATATTCTGTATGTAGTAACTGAGAATCTTGAAAACATCAACGAACAAAGGGAAGAAGGCAATGCCCACAACCTTACTGGAGAGGGACATGAAGAACAAGTATCTACACCTCGAGGGAAGTCCATTGTAATTAGGGTTTGGAGAGGAGACATAATCCCCCAAGACGATTCCCTGATGGACGTTTATTTAATCAATGGGATGGAGCATCTTCTCAGAACACACTCTTCATTGTGGGAAGAAGCCATTAACCCATCCACCATCTATGAATTGCAAGATCCTGAAAACCCCACTCACATCACGTATCTGGACAAGAATCAGAGGAGGTACTGGCCCTTAATGGAATTAGAAAGAGCAGGATTGAAATATCAGAACATCTGAGTATTCCTACCAAGGGATCAAGCCACAACTTCACAAAACCCCCAAGGAACTTATCAGGATAATTCTTATCAGCATTCTAGACAAACACAACAAACAAACATCCCAGTTAGGCCCCACGTGCAGTTTACTACACCGGGCAGTAATCCAAATTATCAACCACCTACCCATGTAGAACCGAGGATTAGAATTCCTATCCAAGAAAGACCACCAGTAGGAAGAGGACTAGGAATACCAATAGGACGACCAGTCTTGCATGTAATGCCTAGACCACCCAAACAAGGAAGAAAACTAAGACCCATCCAAGTTGCCAAATGCATGAGAAACCACTATGATGGCTCTAGTGAACCATACAAGCACATAGCTGAATTCAAGCAAGTAATAAGAGCTGAACAAGTGGAAGACTTCTTGATTCAATATGAATCCTTTGGTCTAACCCTTACAGACACTGCCTTAGCTTGGTTCCAACCTTTAGACCCTAATAACTTTCAAAACATGGAACAAGTATATCAAGAATTGATTGAAGAATTTACCAAGTCTGGAATCAAAAACAACTCTTCCTCATTAATCCATAGTTTTAAACAAGCTCCTACGGAATCCATGAGATTGGCAGCAAGAAGATTTAAGCAATATGTGGATAGATGCCCAGTTGAAGAGAGACCCACTCAAAACAAAATGGTGTCATTATTCTTGGAAGGATTAGTGAATGGATCATTGAGATCATTGGTATATGTGAAAAGAGTTCAAAATTTGAAAGAATGTATGAAAGAGTGTATTGACCTAGAGGACAATCTAGCAGAAGACTTGAAAATACCTCAAGGCAGTGTGAAAAGTGAAGATACCGTCAACAGCACATCAAACCCGAGGAAGAATGTAGAGGGAATAGCTGACTTAGTGGCAAAAAAAATGAACGTTCAAGGGCAGAGGAACTACCCAAACAATCCTATGAGAGTACCCATGCTTAGAAGATGTGTGCACTTTGGAGGTGATCATCCTTCTCACTTGTACAATAGGGGACTAGTTCCATCACCTGCGTATGCTTACAATAGACCACCCGCCTCGGGCCTTATGCATTATTGTAGCATAGAACAAAGGTACATGAATCACAGCACAGAAAACTGTCCTTACAATCGGCAGTCAAGACCGGTACAACCACCCATAAGACTTTATAGATATCCTCTGAGAGATCAAGGAGGAGAAGCCTTTAGATATCCCACATATCAGCAACAGGCACCAGCACCACGACCTTATGCTTACCCAGGGTACACTCAACCACAACCCGTGTTAGGACAACAACCACCACACCCTCAGAATGTTGTCCCAGTAAAAATGGCTCAACCGGAAAAGAACCTAGAGAGAGCAATAGTCCCAGCCATGCCATTGGCTAGTAATGAGCCTTATGACTCATCTTATGACCATAGTCAAGGAAATTATTCCGCATATGAGGGCACTATAGTTGAATACAGAGAATCTCACGAGCCATATGCTTATGGTATGGAAGGACCGGATAGCTCTTATGGATATGAGCAAGATTATGTGTCACTAATGTGCACAGCTTCCAGAGCACCCTTACCCTCCCAACCAATGGATAGACCGCCTGCACATAGAGGACCATGTTATAGGTGCGGAGGAGATCATTTTATGAGAGAATGTACGTTACCCAACCCACCACCACCGCAGCGAATTTGGGAAGGATATTGTAGTGATTGTGGTAAAGAACATATTTTTAGAGATTGTCCCAAAAACCCCAACAAAGTCAACTCAAACGTGCAGATTAATGTGATGGAAGTGACAGATTCATCAGGGAGTGATAAGGAGTACATGGTGCCACTAAAGGCAATAATAAGAGCTAAAGCAAGAGAAACCTCAGAAAAAATGAGAGAGAATGATCATGCCAACAAAGACTTGAACATACCCACACCTCAAGTAGTGACAGACTCTGAAGAGTCTGGAAAAAGTATTAAAAGTAAACGGACCCAAAGATGGAAGAATTGTAGAGGAAGGATGAAAGAAAAGAAACTACAACAAAAGATGGAGGACGAGAATAATGAACAAGGCCAAGAAGAAAAACAAAAACTGGAAGGGGAAAATAAGATAGAAAGGTGTAAAAAACAAGAGGCAGGATCAATTCTGGCTGACCTTATGCCAGAAGAGTTAGCTATGTGGATTCAGGCATACCAGGCACGAATAAGAGCAGGACCAACCATTGAACAACATGAAAAGGAATATCCAAGAGGTGACCTAGAGAAAGAAAGGTTGGAGATATGCAAGAAATTAATTGAAGTGGCTCAACAGACACTAGAAAAACATGTGCATCGACTACCCAACTCAAGAATTCCCAAAAAAGAATTCCAACAGTGTGTCACCCCTAATGACCCCAAGAAAGGAAAAGAAGACGAGACTTGTGGTGAAAATTACTGCGAGAATAGAAGAGAAGGATCAATTATCCCTGAAGTCGATGGGGAATGGCCTAAAGACTTGTGGGCAAGAGTCCAGGAAGACAGATGGAAGAAAGCGGAAGGCCTGAAGTCGATGGGGAATGGCCTAAAGACTTGTGGGCAAGAGTCCAGGAAGACAGATGGAAGAAAGCGGAATTGAACCACCCTTTGAGGAGTTAGAAGCAGAAGGTGAATTTGAAGCATCAATACCTGAAGTAAACTCAGAAGGATTGTTACAACGGGATGAGAGAAAAAATGATGAGGCCAGTGTGAAGGCTTTGTTGAACTACACGAGAGAATACGAACATAATTCTGAATTATATTACATTCCCTCAGTAAGAAGAAAAGAACAGAACCCATCGATCCAAACATCGGACATTATACAACATCTTAAAAAAGTAAAAATCCCTTGTATGTTGATGTTGGAAGAACTCTTGAAAGTAAAACCACAATTGAGGGAGAAACTAACTAGTCAATTGGAAACAAGGTAAGATGAAAATGAGATGTCTGATGGAGCAACCACAATTAAAATCCCAGTCGATAAGGTTGGAGATTTCAGTGAGGGAGATGAAGGAAACACATGCCTCCCCATCACTTATAGAGGTTACACCACTAAAGCCATTTTAGACTAGGGAGCAGGAGTACGAATTGCGACCAAGGAAATTTGGGAAAACTGGGAAAAACCAGCTTTGCGACCAACTAGGATGAAGATTCAAATGGCAGATGGACACACGGAACGACCCCTAGGATTATTGGAAAAAGTAACCTTTACTACCTGCGGAGTTGAATTCGAGCACACCTTAGCAATCTGTTAATTTGAAAAGGCTAGCAATTATGAGATGATACTTGGAAGACCTTTCATGAGACAGCTTAAAGTAGTGCAAGAGTGGGGAAAGGACACGGTATACTTGCAGTATGAAGAAACCACGACCAAGATAAATATTCATACCTATACGTATCAAGTTGTTCCTCCCTTGCAATGGAATCTGATTCATAAGGAGAAGGACGATCAATCGATTCACAGTATAGGTTCAAGTGACCAAACATGGATGAACGAAGAAACTCATCTATGGATATGCCAGGAAGCTAAAAGGGAAGAAGAAAGGAAGAACGGATGACAGCAAAGGCAGGGAGTTGCTAGATCTGTACAAGATCCACCATACATGCCACAAATATTCCTAGATGAAGAATTCGAACCTCATGGTTGGATGGAGATTTTAGCTACTCTGGATGTATGTGTAAACGAAGAAGTAGTAACCATGAATGAATTCATTGACGAGGAAGGATATGATGTGATTTTATACGTGGTTGTTCTCCAAGAAGCCGAAGAAGGAGAAGTAATTGAAAAAGAATGGAATGGATTATGAGAGCATTGAAATGGAGCATGGACAAATTGAGGCAGAAAGCAAAAATCAAAGAGTAAGTGTCATAACTAATGGGTTCAATCAAGGAATGACACAAGGAGAATAACTTGAACTAGATAAAGAAAACGAAGAGGGAGAAAACAAGCCTCAAGAGCAATTTGAAGTACCTGCCCACTTCAAGAAATATGAGGTAGAAGAGAGGAAGATTGCTATCCAAATCAAAACGGGAAGCACAACCGGGAATAGCATATGACAACAAAGAACAGACCAAGAAAATAGTAGTAGCTTTGGAGGAAGGAGAAGAGCGATGTATGTTTATAGGATAGGATGTCTCAATGGAGGAAAAACAAGAGTAAATACGACTCATCAGAGAATATAGGGACATCTTTGCTTGGACATATAAGGATTTAAAAGGAGTAGATCCCTCTATTTGTGCCCATAGAATCCCTATGACATCAAAAGTCAAACCTTCCAAACAAAAACCATACACATCTAATGATGTTTACTCAGCAAAAATTAAGGAAGAGATAAATAAGTTGTTGGATGCAGGCTTCATTTATGAGATCGAACACATGGAATGGGTATCACCTTTAGTGGTCGTGCCGAAAAAGAATGGAAAGTTAAGGGTATGCATTAATTTGAAAAAAGTAAATGTTGCCACCATACGGGATAGTTACCCATTACCTATCACCGATCATCTTTTGGAAAGGGTTGCACGAAAGGAAGTCTATAGTTTTTTGGACGGCTTTTCAGGGTATAATCAAGTAGCAATTGCTCCTGAGGACCAACATAAGATAGCCTTTGTAACTCAATGGGGAGTGTATGCATTTAGGGTTATGCCTTTTGGTCTAACCAATGCCCCAACCACTTTTCAAAGGTTGATGTATCACGTGTTCAAGGAATTCTTAAGGAAGAGCATGGAGGTATACGTGGATGACTTATGCACCTATTCAGCTATACGATCGAAACATATTCCTGAACTAAGAAATATTTTTGCCAAATGTCGACAGTATAGAGTTTGCCTTAATCCAGAAAAGTGTGTCTTCATGGTTCGACAAGGAAAGATATTAGGACACATTGTCTCTAAAAATGGGATTTCCACGGATGAAGACAAAATCAAAGTGATTTTGGAATTGCCAAGACCAAAGACTGCTAAAGAAGTGCAAGCATTTATGGGACATTGCAGATATTACCATAGATCTATACACATGTATGCCATAATTGCTAGACCTCTTTATGTGTTATTGTCTCAGTTTATGTGGACAAAAGAATGTGAAAAGGCTTTCAATGAATTAAAGAGTCGGTTGAGTTCAACACCAATCCTTAGAGTGCCTGATTGGAATAAACCATTTCATATTCATGTAGATGCTTCCAAGTTTGCCATTGGATGCATCTTAGCGTAGCCAACAGATACTGGAAAGTTAGACCACCCCATAGCCAATGCCAGTAGACAACAATTAAATTAAGGAGAGCACAATTATACCACTACGGAGCGAGAAGGATTATGGATGGTGTATGCAATAAAGAAGTTTCGACACTACTTATTGGCAAACAAATTCAAATTCTTCATCGATCATCAAGCGCTACTGTACTTAGTCAACAAGCCTTGTAATACAGGACGATTAGTACCATGGTTTCTATTGCTAATGGAATTTGATTTTGAAGTAGTAGTCAAGAAAGGGAACACACACATCAGAGTAGATCACCTATCAAGAATGACACATGGAGAACCCCCCACAAGAGTACCAGATGATGCCAGATACGTATCTTTTCAATCTCAAAATATGTCCCCAATGGGCTGAAATATTGATCCCTATCCTCACATACGGACCTAAACATGGGATAACTACAAACAAAAGTCAGGAGTTATGGAAGACTAAAAATCTCCACATCATCGCTAGAAGCTTTTATCATCAAGATCCAAGTGGGTTACTCATGAGATGTGTGGATGAAGAGGAACAAGAGATGTTGCTTCAAAAATCACATGTAATTCAATGGAAAATTCATCTAAATGCGAATGGAACATGGCAAACACTGAAGAGATTAGGGATATACTGGCCAACCATGCAGAGGGATACACATAACTATGTATCTACCTGCCCAACTTGTCGAGAACGAAGGCCAGAAGAGAAATCTACTCTATGTTACTCCATTGTAGCACCTAGATGGAGTATGCCTCTAGTAAAATTCTTGAAAACCCAGCAGTACCCAAAAGGAGCTACTCTAGCAAGAAAACGTGCCCTCACAGAGCAAAGCAAGGACTATGTTCTTATAGGAAAATAGCTCTTCAAGAGAGGAAGAGACAATCATCTACGAATGTGCATTCATGAAGATGAGTATCTTTCTGTCTTAGAGATGGCGCATACAGGAGCTGCAGGAGAACATTTTTCTACAGATAAAACTGCAAAAATGATTCTCTTCGCAGGAATGTGGTGGCCAACTCTACATCAAGATGCAGCCACTTACGTCCAAATGTGATACCTGTCAAGGAACAAAGTATCCTATTAGAAGAGATGAAATTCCACTAAAACCTATGATGAGCGCTAGAGCATTTACCAAATGGGGAATAGATTTTGTAGGACCTATTAGTCCACCAGCAAAAGGTTCTCATGTTGAGTACATAATTGTAGCAACGGATTATTTGACCAAATGGGTAGAGGCCAAAGCAACCAAGAAAAACGATGCGAGGACTACAACGAAGTTTCTCTTCGAGAACATATTCATCAGATTTGGATTGCCTATTGAAATTGTGAGTGATAGGGGCACACACTTCATCAATGAAGTGATAAAAGCCCTAATGAATGAATTCTTAGTGATTCATAAGAAATCAGCCCCTTATCACCCACAAGCCAATGGGCAGGCTGAAAGTCCGAATAAAATCTTATGCACAGTCCTCACTAAAACTTTTAACAATGGCAGATCCAACTGGGACAAGCAATTACATCATGCTTTATGGGCCTTCTGAGTAGCCTACAAAACACCCATAGGGTCTACTCCCTTTAACCTAGTGTACGGACAGAATGCCATCTTGCCAATTGATTTCTTGGTACCTACTCTCAGAGTAGCTGCAAATTATGAATGGACTAGACATGAGTTATCAACTCAATTGGATCAAATAGAAAAGTTACACGAAACAAGATTACAAGCCATGGTAGGTATTTACGCTGCAAAAAGCCGACAGAAGGAGAATTTTACGGTGAGTAAGATCAGCTACGAAATGTCCACTCGAGGGTAATGAATGAGCCATAGCAATAACCGATTCTGCTTCATGTGGTGGAATACATCGAAGTAAAACACCAGTATGATCCATGTAGTACAGTTGGCCTACAATCAACCGGAATCTGCGACTGTAAACTGCAAATTTCCACCGCAAAGCAGGGGGAGTATGAGGAGGAAGACACCTGTCAATTAGAAAAGTGAGTAATGTATCGTAGTATGTAGGAGGAACAAGAGGTTCGGTAGATTCTTCAATAGTTGAATCGGTATTGTAAATTGCCGGTGTAGTGTCATCAACCCCCACCGGAGCTTCACCGGAATCCAACCGAGATAGAAAATCCACCAATGCATGTGTTGTGTCGGGTCGATGAAGAACTTCATAGTCGAATTCCTATAACAATAAAACCCATCGAGCCAAGCGACCACCTAAATGTTGCTACCGGACCAAATACACAAGTGCGGCATGATCCACATGGAAGGTGAATTTTTGGCCCAACAAATAATGTCAGAATTTCTTCACAGAGTATACCAAGCCGAGACACTCTTTCGGTCACTGAATAGTTCCTTTCAGCAAGGGCTAATCGGTGACTTGCATAATATACAGGCCGAAACCATTCATCAATTTGTTGCATTAGAACGCTGCCAATAGCTATGTCTGATGCATCCACAAAGACATGGAACGGACGGTCCCAATCAGGTGGTTGCAAAATGGGGGCCTGCATCAATAACTCCTTTAAACGATCAAATGCATTTTGGCACTCTGGAGTCCATTCGTACTGCCGTGGAGGACTAGTCATAAGCCGATTATGTGGTGTTGCTAAATGAGCTAACCACCGTAAATGTCTGCCATGCATCCTCTGGCCCAGGAAGCGCATAACTTCTTTCGGTGTTCTGGGGACTGGATCCTCCAACATGGCTGCAACTTTATCCGGATCAACTTGTATTCCTTGTGCAGAAATAACATGTCCGAGCAGTTTGCCATAAGATACCGTAAAAATTGACTTTGTGGGATTCAAGCATAATCGATATTCGCGACACTTTTCAAAGCAGCACCGTAAATGATACAGGTGTGCCGCAATCTTGCCAAATAAGGAAAAGTCATCCAAATATACTTGCATAAAAGAAGTCAGGTAGGGTGAAAAGACTTCTTGCATACATCGTTGAAACGTACTTGGAGCATTCCTTAACCCAAACCACATTACCGTTGTCGTCGAGATTTTCTCTCCTCTCTCACTTATGAAGGCCTACAAAAAACATATTTGGTGAAGGTAGCCGGAATTCCCCGAGAAGTCCAGGATGCATCAAGGATGTCAAAGGAAGCTCACATACAAAGTTTCAAAGAAATCAAGAAAGTCCATGGTAGCGGTCAAAGCTGGTCAAAGTTGGGAAATTAGGGCAAAAATTTCATTGTCACCAAATTAGATGAAAATCCATATACTTGTAAAGATTGTCAAAGGCAGTCTATAGCCCAAATTTCAGCAGAAAATGGATTTTGTAGCACATTGATATGCTATGTTCATTTTGTAAAAATGTAATTTTTCTAGCTTGACCCTACAAATTCTTGTATAGAAATTTATGTTAGCCATATGGTTTGGCATGTATAAAGATCATATGTGGCTACATATTTGTACAAATTTTCAAGGCCATCAGAGCTTCCTAGAGACCTTAATGCCACCTTGCAAGCTTCCAAATGTAGTCAAACTTGTACAAGGGAGATTCAGATGGGAGTTATTTCTGCATATTCCTGAAGGAGATCTTTGGAAACATAGTCCTACAAAGTTTCATCTTCATCAAAGCCTATTTGGAGCACAAAGTCCAGTTTTCAGGATCACCGCAGTTTTCTAGTTTAAGCAAATTGAAGGGTTGAAGGGCCACCACATGGCGAAAGCTGATTGAGCCATGTTGTACGATCAAGATGAGCTCATATTCAAGGGTGGAGATGCACTTATGCTTAAAGCAAGGAGGATCCACGAGTTTTTCCATAAAAGAAGATAATTTTTGACAATCAAAGATCAATAATGCAGCTTTTCTCCAAAAATAGTGGCTTATCTTATCCGAGTTGATGTCAGCACTGATCCGACGGTCCAGATCATCCCCAGATCCAATGGTGGAGAATGAGGGCACCTAAATTTCACTCCTTTACACTAGATTTGATAGAAAGAACAATTCCAAGCCATTGATTTGATTAATCAAATGGTTGTAATCAAAAGTAGTGATCCTAGAGTTGAGAGTTGATTTCTCTAGATCTAAGGGCCCAAATTCATTCAAAAAACTATATAAACCCCCCTCCAAACTCCTAGAGCATCATTGTTAGGCATCCATAGGGCTCATGCTAGCTTACGGTTTCCTTGAGACGATCACCCTCGGTTGAGCGAGTGAGGATCTAAGGTGAGCTAGTATGAGTATAGTACCTAGTTTCAAATTTAAGTTAGAACTCCAATCTAGGATAGGCTCTTGAAACCAGCATCTCTATCTCGACTCACCCTCGGTGGAGCGTGTGAGTGAGTTAGAGCTGATTTTAATGAGTCTTAGACTTCTTTAGTTAGACGTTACGAGCCTAGATATACATAGGGTCACTGGAGTGGAACTCACCTTCTTACGTGTGACATTCGGTTGAACTGTCATGGTTTGAGGGTCAGAACCACCTTTGATCAGTAGACTGCCTAGCTTGACGTACCACGACGATCTTATACATGTATCTTAATTCAAATCCTTTTAATTCATGTCACTTGTCACTTGTCTCTTGTCTCCTCTCTCAGTCTCTTAAGTATTTTTACATGTCTTCTATTTCTTCTATGTGTGAGAAGGCTCCGCAGTATTGCGTTGAACCAGTGAGGATGTTTCTTTGAGCTTGTGAGTAAACTCTATCATCATAATTCACTTGCATGCATATAATCCATTCATACCCATACATATTGATTAGTTTCTGAAAGTGTATAAGAAGCTCCAATATTGGACCATTCTTCCTTTCGAAACTCGTTTATGTGTAAGGATTCCATCTATTCACGTCATGCATACATATCATCCAAAGAAGACTATGCATATGAATTAGAATTAGGAAGTGTTTAAGAAGCTCCTTCAATGGATCATTCTTCCTTCCAAATTTGATTCGTGTGTATGGTTCTCTTTTATTCTTATCATTCATGTTCATAAACCTAACTTGCACTCCTATTTTCCCATTCCCATAATCATTTCAACATCTCTCTCTTCTCCATACTCAACATTAATTTCATTTTCATGTCCTTAAACCATCCAACATTCATTAGCTTCATACATCCTGTGTGTGCCACGACCGGACCCGATCCACCCGGATTGCGATCACCTCCACATTTGAACCTGACGTGAAACGCTTCGTGGCATTTGCTTCTGATCTTGTTGGGAGGTTGTGATCCATATCCTTTGTTTCATATTTTTTATCCTCATCATTTCATCATCATCAGTCTTGAGTGTTGCACTGGATTTCTCACAATATCGTGCACATCTTCGTCATGAAGTAAACGCATTTGTGAGAGATCTAGAGCATCGTGCATCACTTGCTTATTCACATAAGATGGAGGAAGGATTCAAATCCCTTATTGTTGAGAAACAAGGCCAAAGAATAGTCTCTTCTATGTTGAGAGAGAAGGGAAAATTCAATGGCATCAACATTACAAGCTACTTAGATTTGTTTGAAGAGCAAGCTATGATTTTTGGTCTTCCCGAAGATCTTTTGATATCATTCTTTGAACGAATTGTTGATAGCTCTATCATAAACCGTGTCACTCAATATGATAGTCTTCCTTGGAGTGATTTTAGAAAGGAGATGCTCAAAGAATTCTATCTTGAAGATTATAGCCAACATAATCGGGATGGATTCTTACGATGGGTCAATTCACCAAAGCCTAGTAGCTCTATTACTCACTTACAAAATGAGTATATTAGACGCTATGAACAACTTCTTGATGAGGATAAGATAACCTTGGAACCTGATCTTGTGATCAATTTTCTTAAGCTTCTTCATCCTGAAACTCGTAGGGAAGTTGAACGGCGATTAGAAGAACCAGATAAGCGCTATGGTCTTACTGACAATTGGCAAAAAGTGCGTAAAGTAGTAGAGGCTGTTTCCCATAGACATCAAAGAAAATCCATGCTTTATGAGAAAACTAGTCTTCCTCAAGCTAGCCTTCCACAAACTAAGGAGCAAGTTAGAGAACAATCCCATGCTATGCTTTTTGACTCTACTCCTATTCCTCAAATGATGGAGCCTACTCAAGGTTTTAAAGTAGAGCCAAATAAAAGTGTAGTTGAACAATCTCAAGTGGATATTCTCACTAAGCAAATGGAAAGTCTTATTGCTACACAATCCAATTTGGCCAAGACTATAGATGCTTTACAATCTAGTTACACCAAAACTTTCCAAAATCAAATGAACCCAATGACTTTTCAAGAGCCTAATCAACATGTTATAGCTACCAATCAAAATCCACAAGTAGCTCCTACTCAAGCATATCAAGTTCCTCCAATGCATAATCCTTCAATGCATAATCCTTCAATGCAAAATCCTCATCCTCATGTGCAAAATCCTCAAATGTATCAAAACATGTATCCATAGCTTTTCAAAATCCTCAAAATCAAAATTTTCAAAATCATCAACCGTATAATATGGAAGCTCCTCTTGCACCTCAAGTACAACATGTTGCTCACCAAGCTCCTCAAATACATCAATTGCATTTTCAAAATCCTAATTATCCTGTTCAAGCAATACCTTATCAACAAATTCAAAATTTCCCACCACAAGTTAATCAAAATGGTTTTGTGCGTGGCCCTCGTAGGTGTCCTTGGTGTGATTCGTTAGAGCACTTTTTGAGAGATTGTGAACTATTGAAGGCTGCTAAGGAGCAACGACTAGTAATAGACATAGACAAGAAAATCTGTGACTATCGATCTAGGCTACCTTTGCAAGGAAATTATGGTAAGGGAGGAATGAAAAAACATTATGAAAATACAACCATAATGGACGTAGGAATTAGAGGAGTGAAACTAGAAGCTCTTGATGAACAACAAGTAGAATCAAGTAAACCACAAAGGAAGGTGATTTTTCCATAGAGGCTTTAGTAAGAGCACGGGATGAGATTAGGAGAATAACGGCTTGGGAGTCACCGATAGAAGATCAATCTCTTATTTCTCACATATCCAATGTAGAAGAAAAACGAAAAAGAGATGAAGGTGAGCCTAGTGAAAGAAGAGTGACTCAAAAACAAACCTCAGAGGGCATAGAGACAATCATAGAGCAAGGAGAAACATCACAATCCAAAGATAAAAAACAAGAATCAGAACCCAATGAACAAAAACAAGAGGAGAAACAAAAAGGGAAGAAGACAAAGCAAAGAAAAACAGAACCAAAGCCTTTAGATAAACAAGAACAATCAAAACAAACTGAAGACCAAACACGAGAACATGAACAAAAACAAGACCGTGAGCAAAAACAAAAGAAACCAAAGAGAAAACCTAAAGCCATCTTGATTTCAGAAATTGAGAGAAAAATAGATCCTATGGAGATTTTAGATGACATTTTGCTTAAGAGTCAAGTGACTATGTCTTTAGAACAAGTTTTCTCTATTGCAAAGCTTGTTTTTAAAGATAACTTTATCGGCCTAATTAAAAGGAAGAGGTTTCCGCTTAATCTAGATACTGAGATGCAAGATTCTCTAGATCAAGATCAAGCTATGAATGAAGCCTTAAACTTCGATGAATCTGATGAAGAGGACTTTGATGATGATGAAGTAAATGTTAATAAAAATTTCTTAGGACCTATTCAACCTGACCATGAAAATCATGAAAACAATCCTGAAAGTCACTTTAAAAGAACATTTTGGTCTAGAGGTACATCAGAGATGCATGTTAAAATAGGAAATGATAAGAACACTATCACTGTAAATGCATTAGTAGTTTCCGGCTCTGAAATCAATGTGATTTCAAGAGAAGTCTATGATAAGCGTATGAGAACTGCAGATAATGGTGTAGGTACCCTGTATGGAGCTTGTGCTAGTGTGCCCATATCCATAGGAGGAATCACAGACGAGTTTCACTTTTTTATTCAAGATAATTGCTCCTATGAAGTTCTCTTAGGTCAACCCTTTATTTGTGAGAGTCGTATGGAAACTAAAGCCATGGATGATGGGTCTACCTATGCTAGATTTAAGTCTAAGGATGGAATGCAATCACTTTAAGTCATGACGGTAGGAGTGAATCATCCTAGAAATCGATTGTCAATTAGAAAGAAACCTATTGTTACTCAGGGTCATGAGCATGCTTGTAGTGATTGTGCACCTCGATTCATGTTTGGAGCTACATATGATCAAAATTTCGGATAGAATCCATTGTTGAGCGGGACAACAGTGGATATTGGTTTGACATCTCGCATCCAACCAACATGTACAATAGTTTGTCACTTTGTTTTCCACATTCTAGATTAGATTTTCTTCATAAGATTCAATTGTCCAAGTCTTTTATCCAAAAAACCCAAAAAAATTATAAAAACAACAAAATCATGGAACATGATGAGAACATTGAGCATGTGATTGAGACATCTCATTGTTTCTCTACTCTTGAGGAGTTAGAGTTATGTCTTCAACAAAATTCTAATTCCCATATTATTCTGATTTCTTCCCTTGATGAGTATGCTCTAATCCAAGAGTATGCTCTCAATGTTGACAAGTGCTCAAAATTTAACCAAACACATGATGCCTTAGTTGAAACAAAGTACAAAACTGCAGACAAAAAAATCAAACCCATAGCTCAACCATTACCTCAAGGAAGTAATGAAAAAATTATTGATGTGAAAAATGATCCAATTCTTCGGGATAAGAAAAACATAGGACATACATTCACGGATGAGACAATCAAACAGGTGAAAATTGGTAGAGATGATGACTTTCTTTTGCCAGCAGAGAGAGATAAATTTGAGGGAGTCATACGTAGCCATGGAAAAGCCTTTACTATGTATCCTCATGAGATTGGTTGTGTAGATCCTAAGCTAGTTGCACCCATGATAATCTTTACTATTCCACATATTCCATGGAATCTTCGTCCTATACCTGTTCCAAAGGCTCACTTACCTGAGCTAATGAAACTACTTAAGGAGAAGATAAACATGAGAATTTTAGAGCCATCTTTTGCACCTTACTCAAACAGATGATTCACTATGCCTAAAAAGAATGGGAAACTACGTTTTATTCAAGATCTCCAACCCTTCAATAAAGTCACCATAAGGAATGTAGGAACAAGACCCATTGTAGATGAGTTTGCTGAATCATTTTCAGGACATTCTATCTATTCAATGGGTGATTTATATTCTGGATATGACCAATTCCAATTAGCAATTGACAGTTGTGACATAACCACAATGAAAACTCCTTTAGGCTTAGTGTGAATGTGTACTTTACCTCAAGGAGCGACTAATTCTGTGGCTCATATGATGAGTGCTATGAATATGGTCTTACATTATTTTATCCCTCATATAACTATGCCATTCATTGATGATATTCCAATTAAAGGGAGTGAGGAACGTGTAAAGGATATTACTTTAGATTCATCTGGATGTCGTAAATTTGTTCTTGACCATATCTCTGATTGTGAAAGAATATTTCAACGATTTGAAGAGGTAGGTCTCACATTTTCCATAGAAAAATCTGTTTTTGGTGTCAACGAGGTTCTTATTGTTGGACATTTATGTGGCCATTATGGTCGAAAGCCATACCCACAAAAAGTTGATGCCATTAGCAAGATTTCTGAAACATGTAACAACGTGAGTGAGGTACGTAGATTTCTTGGTGCTTGCATCTTTTATGTTATTTGGATCCCTCACTTTGCTCATGTTGCTGATTGTCTTTATGACTTGTTGAGGAAGAAACGAAAATTTATTTGGACTGACAAACACACTCAAGCTATGCGTAAATTGAAGAAATTATTGCTTAAAGCTCCCATCCTTAAGCGTGTAGACTATTCTGCTAACAAACCTATTATATTGACTGTTGATACTAGTCCTATTGGTATAGGTTGGGTCATAAGTCAAGATGATAGTGAAGGGAATAGATATGCAATTAGGTTTGGTGCCAAAATTCTACATGAAACACAACGAAAATATCCATAAATCAAACGAAAACTATGGGGTATGGTAACAGCTTTGAAAACAGACAAAGAATATTTCATTGGTGCAAATGTCAAAGTTGAGACTGATTGTTTGCCTCTCATTGGAATGATAGCCAATTGTTCATCTCCTGATATAGCCATGCTTAGATGGATCTCATATATTAAGTTCATAAATCTTGAGTTAGTTCATATTTCAGGTAAGTCAAACTCAGTTGCTGATATGTTATCGAGAGCTAGATTTGATGATGATCTTGATAGTGATCTAATAAAGAATGTGAATTTAGTTGACTATGTTCCACATATATATGAGTATGAGAAATTTCATGAGTCTGAGTACGAAGATGAATGGAGAGACATAGGAAAGTATCTCAGTACACTACAACCATTACCTAGCTGGACTACGAATAGATTCCGTAACATTAGGAAACGAGCTTATAACTTTTTCCTATGTAATGGTTATCTTTGGAGACATGTGTTAAACGTTTCATCGTTACTTCTACTTTCAGACTCAAAATACTTCAAGTTCAGTCGATTTCAAATCTTCCTAACCGTAATGTTCTCTTAGCCACGTGGGTCCTTGGGAGTGGTAGGGGTCTGTTAGACAGAGGCCCTGTACTATTTTCCCAATTTAACACACAATCCTAAATGTTATTCTGTTCTTAGCTCAGTGTCCATCCCTGAACAACGGAAGACTGTTCAGTGTACTGGAATTAGAACTTCAGGACTGAGGGCAGCAATCCGGTTACTTATTTTATGAGCAAAATATACTTCAGTAACAAGGTCACCTAATATGTACTTCTTCAGAGCAGATAGGTATACCAACCAAACATTATACCTTAAGGTTACGAGGACTCATCGTGTGATAAACTCGCACAACCAATCTCCTAATAACAAACGGCTAACCATAAACTAACGATGTCCTACTCACATTCAGACCATTACAGCTACTAGTCTTCCCGTGGTCGGAATCAACAGTAAATGTAGGCTACAGTATCGAATTCGGTCGCTTACAGAAACGCTAACAGACAATTAGTTCGGGATTACTTTTCACGTTCCCTACTCCGCCGAAGAACTGACAAATAACATACAGCACTTGATCACGCTCAGAGACACATTCAATCATCACCGAACAGACTCGTAACACAATACAATTGATTCGCAACTCTGTAACAAGGTGAGAATAATCGACTAGCCGGAGTACAGATGGAACAGAACAAAGCAAATCTTATCTTCTCAACAACATACACGCTCACACAATACGTTTACAGCCCTCTCAAAACGAGACTCACTCAAACGACACACTGCAATTCCCACAAACGGGGCATTGCTGCCACTCTTTTTTCACTGCCTTAAATAGAGGATTTTTTACAAGAGTGCGCACTTCTGCAGTTACCTGCGCGTTTCCTGAAAGATTCTTTTTTCATTTAAGCTACCTGTCCTCGTACTTTTGTCCTTGTTTGGCGGCCGTCCAACACTTTTACATTTAAGACACCTGTCCGAGTTCATTTGTCCTTGTTCGGCGGCCCTCTAACACTGGCACGCACTGTGGACTCGAACCCGCAGGTGCATTATCGTCTTCGACATTCTTTTCCGTTGCTTGAAGGCCTATTCCAGAGTTCGGCTCCCGAATCATTTCTGACCGTACTTGTTCAAGTGGAGGAACAAGTATAGCAAGCCATCTCCTACGAAAAAGTGTCCAATTACTTTGAACACGACTATCCAATTGCTGTTTTAATAAATCTATGTCCACATTCGTCATTAATGTGGCATTCAGTTCTACGCCTTCATCTTTTAATATCTGCCTTTCAAATTCCTACAAAACCTGTATTCTTGAGTGCAAAATTTCATTTTCTGCTTGCAGGTTGGCATTCATGGTAGAAAAACTCATCATTTCGTCTTGGATCTGTTTTTGTATATTTTGCTGCCACTGGTGAAATTCTTGAAAACACTTTTTTGCGTTAATCAATTCCGCCATTAGTTGCCGTTGGTTACTCTGTAACTCCTGTAGTAAAGCTTCTTTGTCGTCCAATTCCTTTTGCATTTGTGTCATTTTTTCTATAAATGAATTGGACTTATTCATAGTAGCGAATAATAATTCGTATTTCTGCTGAAGCGCTTGTCCTTGTTGACGCAAATATTGAGAAACTTCCTGTAATTTATTTTGCATCCCTGTCACATAATCTGGTTGGAGTTTGTCATCCGGTAATTGCCCTGGGCTGACAGTGGCCAAGTGGTCTGCCATCCTTCGTTTAATTGAGAGCCTAAACGGCATTCCTACTGTCTGGTTCTGTTCGCTATTACCTGTGTGGAATAAATTTGCAGACGATGTGGAGACTTGGTCTGCTTCCTCTTGCTCTGCACTGTGTGGGTGTCCTGTGTCTATCATATCATGATCACAGGAATTAATATGTGGGGACCAGTTTAGCTTCTGATCCTTCACTGCTTGCACAAATCGAATATAGCAGCTAAATAGGCTGCTAGTCTGCTATTGGTTTGGGATCTTCGCTTATCCCCGCGACAATTATTTGTGTATAGAGGTGGTTATATAGCCAGTGTGTCCAGCTAACCCTACCACCTTGTTGCTCTAGCACAATGGTGAGAACCACGTTAAGAAGCTCCACCTCCTTAATGTCAATCCGCGGAAGAGATAGGAGTGATATGAAGATCGTGAATGTGAGATGAAGTGAGAGTGAAGGTGAGAAGCACAAAGATGCACACACACATACACACACACTACGATGAGACAAGCAAGACACAATGGAAGGTGAGAAATTAGCTCTATTACTCAAGAACACTATTACAAGCTCAAAAGAACTCTAAGCTCACACTAGCCAACACTAACCAACCTCAAAAATGAGCTCTCTAGCTCTTTTTATAGTTTCTAGACTAGTTTTGACCGGTTTCACATCTAGTGACCGGCATAGTTAAAAATTAGGTCCTAGATGCTATTTGGAAGGGTAAACGGTATCTAAAAATAACGAAAATTGATACGCTTGTTCTACCTAAGCTCCTCAAGCTCGAGGACTCCCCGGCTTGCACAAAATGGAGCTGTGGATTACAAAATGGGGTTTTCTATGTTACATATGTTACAATAGTGATAAGAATCACTGTTGGAGGTTTTTGGAAAGTATTTGAAAACATAATTATTTGAAAAACGATTCGACTGGCTCCCTGCTTTTTCATTACATGCTTCCGTGTCGTCTGTGCCTTTGGCTGCTTCCAACACCCCCCTCCCTCTCGCTTTTGTCGTCCCTAACAGAACCTTGCTGTGAGGTCTGCCGGATATAGTTCTGTAGGAGGTCTTGAGCGAGGGTGTGCTCGGAGATACGAATGCCTCGGGCCAGGTCTGCCTCGAGTTTCTCCCAGTCGACTGGTTGCGGTTCTTCCGGTGGCGGGAGCTAATAGTGTGTGGAATAGACCATTCGTTCACAGGCAAATAATTGTAATAAATGTGAAGGCCTGCTTATGAATACCTCTGAATGGTATTCCCAAAAACCGGTTGTGAACATCTCTTCGAATGTCTGCTTGTAGCACGCCGGTAGGTACTTTATTCTGCAGTGCCAGGCATAACAAACCCGTAGCGATGGCGTAGTACTCATATCATATACCAGATCGAAATTGCCATGCTCAAAGCCCGGGGTGTTGACATGTGGTGCCTTGACGCGTCGGAAGACTTTAAAATCATTTGCATCATGTCAAAGATTTTGACAGTCATATGCGCCGCTATATCATCCATATGCTTTAATCTAGGGAGCCAGTGGCGAATTGTAGCCATCATGTAGCCAATAGTTGGTAACTCAATGGGTGGCTTAAAATAGGGGTAATTCAACCAGTCTTGGCACTGCTTATTGTTTTGTACCTTAATAGCAAAGGCAGTCCAGGAGCGGCGTCGTGGCACTGGTCCCCAACACGGGTTATACTTCAAGTGCAAAGGTGCCTTTACCCATGTACTCATCATCTCTAGATACTCCTGTAGTAAATTTTTTTGCCACTCTGGTTGATAGATCTCTCCTTGCTGCACATCTAGTGGCAAATCGTCTTCCTCGAACTGAGTCGCATGCGATGGTTTCTTACCTGTCTCTTTCTCAATGGCTAACTGGTATTCGGCCATTAACATGAAATATGGTTTATACTGTAGCTCGTGCCCAGATATGTATCGTCGCGGGGCCAAATGAGCAAAGAATGGAGACTGTAATATCTTTTCTTCTATCATCGCCATGGCATGTAATTGTGCCTCTACTCTTGCTGAGTGCGTTGTTCCAATTTCCTCAATAGTCTTCATCCACGCGGGGGTCGGGAGTTCGTACGTCATTTGACCTTCGGCCGTGACGCGTCCGCCTGGGATGGGTTGTGGCTCGTACGCTTCTTCAAACGTTTCCTCCACCGGGATGGTGATCGTTTCTTCCTCAGCTGGAAGCTCACCTGGGGAATCTGGTCTGGGTGGCGCTTCATATACTGCAATCCTTGATTCGAGGTTCGATACCTGGGCCCGTAATGAGTTGAGTTCCTCTAGGAGGTCAGGAGAGGGGTCCACAGGTGCTGGTCTGTCGTGGTGTGCCGGTTCTCGTAACTAGAGTAATTTGTGATCTTCTTTGAGTTTCTGTAACTCCTCGTTCATGCGGTCATATTCATCTAGCAATCTCACATGATCGTCTAGCAGCATCCTCATCGAGTCTGAAGGAATGGCTTTGAACCTGCTAGGACTGAGTGGTTGTTCTGGGTGGTCGAGCGCTGCTTCTAAGTTTTCTCGGTTCTGATCCTATAAGCGCTGGTTTTCTTCCTTGGCGGCTGCTAGGTGTCTTCGTAGTAAGCCCATGTTTCGTGTTAGCGTTGCATTGCGGACTGTCTGGGCTCTTAATAAATTATCCAGGTCAGCAGTGGCTTCCTTGGTCTTTTCTTCACTTTCTAGTTCCAATTTGTGATAAGCCTCGCGTAATTCTTGGTAGCGGGTGTTCAGAGAGGCATTCTCAATGGACAATAAGTTAAGCTGCGACTGTAAGTCATTCGTTGTCCTCTGCAGCTGCTGATAATTATCACCAAGAGATGTGAACTCATCTCTTACTTGCGTCATACACATGAACATCTGTCAAAATGCATTATCTACAGTGGGTGATAGTATTAACGGGGTGCTAAATGAAGATGCAGTTGGTGTAGATGCAACGGGAACGGGGAATGGGGATGGGAAGGTGGATGATGTAGTGATTGTTGAAAATTGGGATGTGCCTAAAAATGTTTGTGCCGTGAGTGAAGGTAGTGATGGTGCAGTGGGTGGTGAGATGTCCATGTCAGTGGACGTATCTAGTGTGGTGACCGTGAATATGGGTGTGAATGTGGGTGCTCTTGCTGGTGTAAATACGGGATTTACAAATGTTGAGGGGTAATTTACAGGGGGGCTGGCTGGAGCAGCTTGGTGGAAAGGGGAAAGAGGGGTTACAGTGGGTCGGGGAGGTGAGACGAGGGAGAAGGTTAATGGCGGGGGGAATGGGAAAAGGGGTCTTGGAGTTGTGGGGAAAGATGGAAAAGATTGATGAAGGAATGGGTTGGATAGAAAGGTGGGTGTGGGAAGGGGTAGATTAGGGCTAATGGGCACGAGAATTGTGGGGTGAGTGGTCGTAAAGACGGTTTCTGCAACACCACCGGCGAATGAAGATGTGGGTCTGGGGGAAGGAGGGTGAAGAGGGGAGGCTGGATGGACGGGTGGTGAGAGAGGAGCGATTGGGGTGGTCGGTACTTCAGTGACTACTGAGGTAGGTACAGTTGTAGCGCGGGGTGGGGAATCTACAATGATGGTTTCTACGGCCAATGAACGTTCGGGGACGAGGCGTGCCTCCCTGGCTTGTTCTGAAGATTGTGCTCCGGTCGGTACACGAATGTATTCGCCGGGCTTTGAAAGTAGTCGTACTCTGCGGGGGTCAAACTGTGGTAGTGGCTTTCGTTGCAAGAACCTGAGTGCCTCGTTGGAGCCTACTAATTGGACTAATTCTTTGAATCCTTTGATATATGCGTCTTCGAATCCGCCTGTGACAAGTTCTTGTTCTATTATTTTTTGGCTCTCTTCCTCTGTCAGCTTCTTGCGTGCCCAAACTTTTTCCATAGTTCTATATAGCTTCTTGATAGCTAGAGTGTAAGCTGCTGCCTCGTAAGTTTCATCTTCATGGGTACTTGTATCGCCATGTGTGTCGGTTTGTTGGCCTTGGCCATCTGTCTGTTCATGCTCTTGGGATTCATGTGTTCCCTGGCTAGCTTCGTCGTCTCCTTTGTCGTCATCGGTTGCTATTCTTTCGTCATCAGAGCTGGACACGACCTGTCCTTGTGGCTGATCCCTGGGTGTGGTAGGGTAGCTAGGCCTTTCAAATCCTTGAGAAAACATTTGTCCTTCTGAAAACTGGAACTCATTGGAGAATGCATCGGGCATCTCAAAATCAAAAGTTTGGTCTAGTGGCTCTGCTTGTCCTGGTTCTAAATGCGGTATTGGAAAAGAGAAAGCTTCCGCACCGATAGTGGTGGGAAGTTCCGCTGCTGTGGTGATAGGTTCTGTGGTTGTGGCTGCTTGGGGTGCAACAATACTGGTGGTGCCCTCCGGCGTAACTGGTCTTGATAACCGTATAC
This sequence comes from Ceratopteris richardii, assembly GCA_020310875.1. Classification (NCBI taxonomy): domain Eukaryota; kingdom Viridiplantae; phylum Streptophyta; class Polypodiopsida; order Polypodiales; family Pteridaceae; genus Ceratopteris; species Ceratopteris richardii. Next base: position 82,316,515 of record CM035407.1, on the reverse strand, counting down.
GAATGGGTGGTACTGTGGGAGTGGCTGCTGTTGGTGACTGCGCTGGAGATGGTTGTGGAGAGGGTGATTCTGGGACCTCTAGGCACGGGATAGTACCTCTCATCCGCTTTCCGGCTCTGCCTTTGCTAGACTTTCTAGCCTTCCTAGTGGTCCCTTTGAATGCTTTCAGTTCCTCACTGGTCATGGCACGCTCTATGGGTAAATCATATGCCAAGCACATATATATGATCCTGGTGAGGGTGCAGCATCCATTGATTACCTTCTTTCGCTCCCACCTATGTTGTGCCAAATAGAGCTGATCAATGATCCAGCTGGCTAGATCAACCGTTTGAGGTCCAGTACAGGCTAAGTATAATCCAAACCAGATTCTCTTGTGGGGCATGGTAAAACGATCCTGAGCTGGGAAAGCAAAGTGCTGCATGCATATCCGTAATGGCTTAGAGAGCTCAGGTGTTATAGCAGAAATATCCTCCCACTTAGTTACGTCACCACGCTTCATCTGCTCTGGGACTAGCCGTTCTTTCTCCGTTGGAGTGTGTGTTCCATGTATCTTGATGGCCGCTCTGATTAAATCCTTCGAAAGATAAAATCTTTTCTAAGGTGGATCATCCACTAAAGAAGGCAAAATAAAGGTTCTTGGGATGTCCTTATTCTCTGAGGCCAGCAAAGTGGTGATTAAGTAATAACACCTATAAAAGCCAGGTTTGGGCAGAGGATTACTGAAATACTCCGTGAAGCCGGCTCTAGCCCAAACATGAGTTAAGTCCTGGGTGTTCTGTAGGCCTTCGAATTCTCTTGAGAAGAATTGATACTTGCCCCATGTGCAGTCATCAAATGTCATATTTGCTTCAAAAATGAAGTCAGCATCAGCTAATGGTCCTGCTAGGCCTTGGAACCAGTGAGAGTTACGGTGTATCTTCTCTGTGTATCCCATAGGTGGGTTATCGATTGGCATGGGTCCCGGAAATCCTTGGAACTCTGGCGGTGGAGCGGTCGGGTGGGATTCTGCGCGTAAAACATTGAGGGGCACCGCAACCACGCTGGGGCCTGCTTCCGATGGTCCTGCTTCGGTTTGCATGATGACTGATGAGCTAATGGAAAAGATCTGCTACAAAAGATTAACACATTAGTATGGAAATTAATTATGATCCCATTAAGGTGAGACCGCAATCCCTTTCCATAACCGATGTGTAACCCGTGTAGCCAAGTGTCGTGAAGTGATTAATGCAATGATTATTTGCAAATCTAATGCAGGTCTCTAGACACCTACATGGTCAGATTATGCATACATTTCTTGATGAGCCGTTATTATGCATGATGTGGGGTTTGGGTGTATGAATTTATACAAGGTTTGGTTGAAGGTGAATTAGTACAAGGGTGGAGTTTAAACGGGGTGGGAGAATTGTTAGATACGATGGTACAAGAAGACGTCTGGATACGTTTCGGTATCCATTTCCTAAGAGTCTTTGAGTGGGTGGTGTGTTTCTGCTGAGGGACAAAAAGCGGTATCGAATTTGGTGGTATTGAAGGATGGAAAGATTTCTGAGGGGTATATATTACATGGCTAGAGGGTTGGGCTATGATACATGGTTTGGGTACCCAAATCTGCATGGGTGTGGGTCGATTGGTAAGATACTTCTTGGCGATCCAAATCTGTCGAGTACTGGTACGTGTAGAAGAAGATCGAGGGGACTTTGGATGCGAACTCTGCTTCTGTTGCAACTTTATCATGTTCTCGTCTGCAGTGTTGCCAATAGCCTGTGGTTGCTGTCCTTTTGGCACCCATATTTGTTTCGTGCCACTTGTTCTGTGATGTTGATACTGCTGCTTTCTTTGCCTTGTCTGGTGGTGTCGTCGGTCTGGGTTCCTCTGTTGTGGTTGACTCCTTCGTGGTTGGGTTTGAGAGGTCCAATGGACGCTCTGCTTTGGAAAAGAAGGGAGATCCAACACTTGCGTGACCTGCCCATTAGGAAGTGATTCGTTATTTATCTTTAATCTAGGCCAGTCCGCAGCAAGTTTGGAAGGATGAGCACCGCACGGTGTTGTGCTCATTTGGCCGCTGATGCAACCCACCTGACCGCTGATTGTGTTCATCTGCCCTAGCGGTTGGGTAGCTGCCCCTTCTAGTTTGCAGGAAGCCCCAGGGAAGATCTCCTGTCGTCCTTCTGATTGACAATTGTCCCTAGCCAAGCCCGAGTGGGTTGGTGTAGACGTAACATGACTAGTCTGACCCAAGATCTTCCGGTCTTCCGTCGCATGCGTTTCATAGGGTCTAGGGTTACAAACCTCAATCGGAATGCAATTAGGGAATTCCAATCTGTAAGGAGCCTTGTCTAAGATTTAGGTCCACTGAGTGATCGTATAGCCAACCTTGTCCAAGTATTAGGGGTTCTATCAGGTCGTCATCATGGCACACTAGTAGCTTCGCTGTCATGGTCACATCCTTAATGAGGATAGGAAGGTCCACCTCACCCATGCAAGGGGTTTCCATGCCTCCTAGCCCTATGAGGTATGCCTCAATTGGCCGCATTTCTATCCCTGAGTCCTTATAGTGGGACCATCTAATAGCACTAGTCGCAGCACCTGAGTCAATTAAAGCCCTGAGCTCTTGGCAAGGGTTGCCGTGCTCTAACCTGACTGTAATGAATGGTCTCCTGTCCACTATACTAGGATGAGTGGTTGACTTTACTTGACACATGGCCATGGGGTATCTGGGTGTAGTTTCCAGATGGTTATAATGTTCTCTCCCTAGTCCTTGTCTTCTTAACTTCATGCGTTTAATGCGTTCTATTGCTTCTGCCTGAGATTCCGCTCGTATTCTATTTTCTTCCTCCTTACGCTTCTTTGCCAACGTGAGTCGTCTAAGCATATCCTCAGTAAGAGGTTCCTGATATAGCTTGACTCTACAACCACTAATGTAATTAGGCATTATATCTCCTTCTAAAGTGGCTAATTGTACTGCTCCACTTGTTGAGAGTCTGTTAATGATCATAGGTCCATAACCTCGCTTTTCTAACTTACGTGCGTGTTGCTTTAGCGTATATACTAGGACTAAATCTCCTTCTTTTAGGCCTTTATCTTTCACATGTGCATCAAAATATGCTTTCTGTCGCTTCTTCGCTGCATATATTCCTGCTGCTGCCTTTAGCCTAGTTTCTCCTAATCGTTCCAAGTCCATTATTCTCGCTGATAATTCGTGGCCGGTCCACTGATGTTCTTGTGCAACCTTAAGGGTCGGTATCAAGAAGTCCAAAGGAAGCACAGCATTCTGACCAAAAACCATCTGAAAGGGAGTTGCATTGAGTACGGTCTTGTAGGCCACTAGATATGCCCAAACAGCGTGGTGTAACTATTTGTCCCAATCTGAACGTTTGTTGTTCACAAGTTTCGTTAGTACGTTACAAAGGATCTTATTAGTGCTTTCAGCCTGACCATTGGCCTGAGGATGATATGGTGCGGATTTCTTGTGAATCACCATAAAATCCTGTAACAGGTATTCAATGACTTGGTTTAGAAAGTGAGTGCCTCGATCGCTCACTAACTCTATAGGCAGTCCATATCTTGTAAAGACATTTTCAAATAAGAATTTTGCAGTTGTGTGTGCATCATTCTTTTTTGTGGCTTTTGCCTCTACCCATTTCGTAAGATAATCTGTGGCAACAATAATGTATTCAGCATGTGTACCTTTTGCAGGGGGGTTAATGGGTCCTACAAAGTCTATACCCCACTTAGAAAATGCACGTCCGCCCATCATGGGTTTCAATGGCATTTCATCTCTGCGAGTAGGAAACTGAGTTCTTTGGCACACATCACATCTCTTTACATAGGTATGAGCATCCATGTGAAGAGTGGGCCACCATAATCCTGCAAAGAGGATGGCTTTGATTATCCTATCGGGTCCAAAATGACCTCCTGCAACACCTTGGTGTGCAGTCTCTAGTATGCTCAGATAATCGTTTTCATGAACACATTGTCTTAGATATCCATCTCGTCCTCTTTTGTATAGATTATCGCCAATAAGTGAATAGTCGTGAGCTTCCTGCTCTAGACTGCGTTGTCGTGCTAAAGTCATTCCTTGAGGGAATGTCTTCGTCCTCAAGTATGTCACTAATTGTTCACTCCAGTCTGGTGTGAGAGACACATGATACAATGTAGCATGCTCTACTGGTGGTCTTTCACAACAAACGTTGCATTCCTTACACAACCTGTAGACATCTGCTTCCATCGTAGGCCAATATACTCCTAGTCTATGCAGAGTCTGTAATGTTCGATGTTTTAAATGATGTTGCTTTAGTGCACCTACATGTGCTAATTGCAACCAATTCGCATGTTCTGATTCATCTATACAACAAGCAAGAATCTTTTGATTATCCTGTTTATATATGCTTCCTGCCATTATTTGGTATCTCTGAGACTTGGTAATCTCTCCTTCTTTGATCTTTATCCTAGGATTCTTGGGTCCATATGTCAGAATAGGGACTATAGGCTTAGCCCATTCTGGTGCTATCTCAAGGTTAAACAAGTATGCATCTGGTAATTCATCCGCTACTCCTTGAGGAGCTTCTCCTGAGGTTAATCTCGAAAGGTGGTCAGCTCTAAGATGTGTCTTTCCTTTCCTGACTACGACTTCAAAATCATATTCCATGAGTAATAGAAACCAACGTATCAGTCATCCTGTGTTACATGGCTTGTTGACTAAGTACAATAGGGCTTGATGATCTGTAAAGAACTTGAATTTGTTTGCCAACAAGTAGTGCCTAAACTTCTTTACTGCGTAGATCATCCCTAATCCTTCTCGTTCCGTCGTGGTGTAATTTCTTTCTGCTGCGTTCAATTGTCTACTCACGTAAGCTATGGGGAGATCTATGTTACCTTCATTCGTGGGTTGTGCTAACACGCATCCTATGGCATAATTGGATGCATCCACATGTACATGGAATGGCTTACTCCAATCTGGGGTTGTCAATATAGGTGCTGAGCACAAGCGTCGTTTAAGTTCATTGAATGAATTTTCACATTCATCTGTCCATTCAAAATTGGTTAAAAGAGAGTACAAAGGCTTGGCTATGATTGCATACATGTGTATGAATCTTCTATAATAACCGCAATGGCCCATAAACGCCTGTACCTCTTTCACATTAGTTGGTCTAGGTAATTTTGCAATTACTTTCACCTTTTCTTCATCCGTAGAGATTCCATTTTTTGACACAATGTGTCCTAGAATTTTGCCTTGTCTGACCATGAAAACGCATTTTTTTGGGTTCAAACAAACCTGATATTCTCGACATTTGTCAAATATTTGCCTTAACTCTGGGATATGCGTCTGTCTTACATTTGAATGTGCACATAAGTCATCGACATAAACTTCCAAACTCTTGCGTAAGAATTCCTTAAAAACATGACACATGAGTCACTGGAAAGTGGCGGGTGCATTTGTTAAGCCAAATGGCATTACACGAAATGCAAATATGCCCCATTCAGTGGCAAAAGCCGTCTTGTGTTGGTCCTCTGGAGCAATGGCTACTTGATTATAGCCTGAAAATCCATCAAGGAAGCTGTAAACTTCCTTGCCCGCAACTCTTTCCAATAGATGTTCCGTGATAGGAAGAGGATAACTATCTCTAATCGTTGCGGCATTAACTTTTTTAAGGTTAATACACACACGCAATTTTCCATTCTTCTTGGGCACAACCACAATGGGGGATACCCATTCGGTATGCTCAATTTCGTAAATGAATCCTGCTTCTATCAAGCGATCTATCTCCTCTTTAATCTTCGCAGCGTAGTTATCATTGTACGTGTAAGGTTTCTGTTTTGTCGGTTTTGCATCTGGAGTCATAGGGATTCTATGAGAACATATATCTGGATCTACTCCTTTCAAATCTTTGTAACTCCACGCAAAAACATCTCTATATTCGCGTAATAGGGCAACTAGCTCTTCTTCTTCTTCAGTTGTCAAATCATGCCCTATGTATGTACATTTTTCTTCTTCTCCTTCGATAGCAACTATTATTTTCTTGGTTTTCTCTCGGTTATCATATACTTGTCCGTCATTCGCCTTTCTATTAGGCATTCGTACCATGATTCTTCTATCTTCGATTTCATATTTCTTGAAGTTCTCGGGTACTTCAAACAAGGATTCTTCTTTTTCTGACATGGTTGCTTTCTTCTTTCTTTTCTTACCTTCACTCTTAGTAGTCACTTGAGTGGCTAATCTCACATCATTCATAATTTCCTCGTGTCTCTGAGTGTGAGTTTCTACTTCGAAAAAATATTCTTCCTCTGATGCAAAGGGTGGGTCCATGATAATTGATTCTAAATCAAAATCGCTCGCATCCTCAAATGCATCAGTGTTAGGTTCACACTCTTCTAAAATTGCATCGCACATGATTGGCTCTATCGTGAAAACTGAAATGTCATAGCCATCCTCGTCACAGTGGGGTGTCCATTGTTCTTCATTGATGGCTACGTCCATGGTTGCTAGGATTTCTGCCCAACCATGGGGTTCAAAATCTTCGTCCGGGAATACTACAGGTGCGTAGGCTAGATCTTGAAGGGTTCGTGGATTTTGTTCTGCACCTAAGGTCCTTGCTTCTAATCTTTCTTCCTCTTGTTTGGCTACTTTACACATCCATAAATGAGTATCCTCATGCAACCAAGAAGGATCTGATTCTAATGAGTGCACGGATTCCGTCTCTACTGGTGTCTTATGGATGGTATTCCATTGTATTGGGGGTACGTCTCTATGTGAATAGTCTTTAAGATTGACTTTGGTAGTCACCCCTAAATGTTGCAAGTACAACGAATTAGTTCCCCAATCTTGTACAATTTGCAACTGACGCATGAATGGTCGTCCCAATATCATCTCATAAGCATGGTTTTTACTAAAATCACAAATGGCGAAAGTATGCTCAAATTCTACACCACAAGTGGTGAGAGATATGCCTTCTAGTAAACCTAATGGTTTTTCTATGTGTCCATCAGCCATTTGTAGCTTCATTCTGGTGGGTCTTAATGCTGGCTTACCCCAACGTTTCCATAAAGCGGTGGTAGCGATGGCTACTCCGGCTCCTGAATCTAAGATGGCTTTCGTGGTGTAGCCCTGATGGGTTATCGGAAGATACGTGTTACCTTCCTCTCCTTCGCTTACATCTCCGATCTTTTCTACGGGTATCTCTAGTACCTTATTTTGTGATGCTATTTGTGAGGGAGTAGTAGCAAGCTCGGGAAATTGATTTGCTACATGTTTCCACAATTCTGGTTTTATCTTCAGCAACTCCTCTAGAGTGAAGTTACACTGTACTTTAGTATTCTTGATCACTTCCGTGTTTCTAGGGATTACTGATTCTTCATTCCTCACTATTATCGTGGGTGCTCTCATACTAATAGACTTTGCTTCCCAAGGTCCCGTGAACTGAGGTAATTCTCGTAAAGAATTAGATTCAAATCTTGTGTGTTCACTCAGTTGTTCTTCCTCTATGTCATCGTAAATAGAGGGAATGTCTTGGGGAAATTGTTCCTGCAAGTCATCTATTTCTTGAATAGGAGGATGGGTTCCTTGTTCCTTTCTCCATTTCTCTTCTTGTATTTCTCTCAAAAATTCATGTGAGTACCTATGTATGGAAGACAGGTTGTCGTGACTTTCTGAGTTGGGTACTTGAGACAGGGATGGCGCATTCCTTTCCTGTGTCTCTGGGACAATAGGGTTCCTATGCTGATCCTTTTTCTCTTTGCTTTCAATCAAGTATTCTAGCCTCTCCATTAGTCCTTGAAAATGTAGTTCCGGTTTTGCCATGTTATTCCAATTAAGATATCTAGAGGCTTCAAACAAAGCTTGTGCTAGTTCTACCATCTTCATGCAAAGTTTTGTTCTCTCAATTTCTAGATTAGCTCGAGGGTAGTTTTTGCTCATTTCAGCTACCTGAGGTCCCTCTCTTAATCTAGCCTGATATGCACGAAACATCATGTCTAGATTCTCTGGTATGGGTTCCGCTAAAACTCATCCTGATTTCTGAGCTGGATTCTCTTGATTCAATTCCTGTGAAGTCAATTCTTGGATTTTGGCTCTAGATTCCTTCAAACTTCCTTCCAACTCAGTTATCTTTTTACTCCACTTTCTCTTTATCCTTTCTCTAGAATCTTTCCAAGATTTCGTCTTTTTACTACTAGATTCTGCAACTTCACTAGTTCCGGCTACTTTCTCTTGATTAAGCTTTTGGTTCTGTAAGAGCGCCTGGGCTCTTGTGATAGCTTGGATAGGCACGTATGTAGGGTTGGATCCCTCTGCGTTATTTACAATACCTATCACGTTGATCGGTGTCACATTTGTAGCATTAACAGGGTTCTTAGGACAATCTTTGATTATGTGCTCTTTGCCACAATCGGCACAAAAGCCTTGGATGTTATAGTACTGTGATTGTCCTGCTATCGGGGGATGTGGACAATCCTTTATGAAATGATCTCCTTGGCACCTAAAGCATGGTCCTCTAGGGCCCTGTGGTCTCCGTTGTCTTAATTGGGGCCGTGGATTTGGGTTTGTGTACATCACATTAGCATAGTCGGGCTCCCAACTAGGTTCCACTGGTGGACTATCATGATGATATGTCTCCACATGTTCTGGTGACTCTGTGTAATATGCGGGTGGACTATGTACATGCGTAGAGTCAAAACTATTTGAGTGTGGGTCACTCTCTATGATCAAAGGTGAAGAAGGCACTAAGGCCCTACTTAGGTTCTCTTCTGCAGCAGCGTATTTGACTGAGATGACATTCGCTGGTGGGGGTGGCTGCTGAGCTAAGACAGGTTGAGGTCTCTGTTGAGCTTGGTATGGGTAGTTCTGAGGAGGCCTATAGTAATAGGGCTGAGCATTGTATTGGCCTTGATACCTACCTGGCTGCGGGTATGCTTGCGGATAGTTCTGTCTCACGGTTTGTTTGTTGTATGGGCAGTCCTGAGCCGTATGATTCGTGTATCTTCTCTCAATTGTACAATATTGGCCACTAGGGTTGGCTTGTGGTTGTGGTGCATTGGGACACACATTTGCCATATGATCACCACCACAGGTGTAACAACGCTTGTTAGTTAGCACCCTAGGTTTACTAGAAACTCCTAGTTTCTGGGCCACTTTTTCTGCTAGGTCTTCTATTGAGTTAGACAATTTTGTGGATGCTAGAGATGAACAGTCTGAGTCCTTATAGACCTTTGAGAGTTCCAACTCCTCTCCTAAGTTGTCCTCAATGTCTATACAAATTCTTACACATTGCTCTAGCGTTCTGGGTTCTTTTAGGTACACGTAGGAACGCAGTTTAGAGCTCAACAAGCCATCTAGAAACAATGACACTTGCTTGGCTTGTGAGGGTAGCTCTTGCATTGGACATCGTTCAACATATTGTCTAAACCTACGTCCTGCCAGTCTTACTGTTTCTTGAGGGGTCTGTTTAAAGCTATGAATCAACGAAGACGTGTCATGTCTAATCCCACTTTTAGAGAATTCAGTGATGAATGACTCTAAAAAGTGATGGATGTCTCTAAATTGCCTTTGTTGCAATGGTTGGAACCAAGTTAAAGCGGTATTCTTTAACGTTAGTCCAAATGCGTTGTATTGCGTGAACATGTCTTCAACTTGTTCGGCTCTTAGTACTTGCTTGAATTCTGCAACGTGGTCATAGGGATCTCTTGTCCCATAAAAGTAATTCTTCATTGATTTTACTAATTGTGTGGGTCTCAATATTCTTGCGTGTTCGCGTGGTCTAGGTAGAGGGAAATCATCTCTACCACCTAGTACTCCATGATCTCTTTCTCTATCCGCTCTATTAGTGTTCGTGGTTGTTCTATCTCTCCCTATGGGATGGTCAAAGCTTACTTCCGGTCTCTCTTTATTTCCCTCTCTTTGATTTCCATGGGCTGAGGATGTTCCTGCCCCTTGTTGACTTGTATTCATGTTTGTTCTAGATGGAGGGAATACCAATTCACCTCTCCATGTGTATGTGTTTTTAGCGCGGTCAGGTACCACAAAGACTCTTTCTGAAGTCTCATCCAGGTATACAACCTTTCCAGGTGTATCCGGGTCCTTGAACTCGTATATAGTGATGATACCTACCTCACTAAGTATTTCGGTCTTGTATCTCCAAAAGGCTTCATCAGTTTCTTTATTTACAAACAACTCTATGCTTCTGTTGTCCTGAGGGATCCAATCCGGGATTAGTACTCGTGTTAATACAGATTTCCCTCTAGGTGTTCTAGGCTCTTCTAATGGTTCTTTTCCTTGAGATTTTGCTTTCGTCTCTGGTTGAATCACGCCAAACTCGTTGGTATTGTTTGGCTGCGTACTTAAGATGTACATCGTTCCTTCCTTGTCTATGTACGCGTCTCTCTCAAATTTCACCACTGGACGTTCCAATCCAATGGGTTGATCGGGATTGTGCATTTGCACCACTTGCCTTCGCAAACCATCCTCATAGATGCGAGCACCTAATCGGTTGGTCCGGAGAAACTCTAGTTGCATTCTATAGGGTCCTTCTGGTTTTTCTAAATAGGCTACATTCGACCCTCCTTCTGGTCTGTCTGTGCTAAATGCCATTTCTGATTTGCTAGTATCTGAGCTCTCGAAGGGATAACTACTGTTCAATTGTTGAGCCCACGATCGTGCAGTAGTTCTTACACTTGCCTCTGATGATCTAAGGCTTCTCCGGTCTGACTTGCCTATATGTTTGCCCGATCTAAGGTTCATTAATTTTCTTCCTTGCACACTCAGTACACGCTCAGATCGTCAATGATTCTTTGTTATTACTGTCTTGATTCTTTTTAGATTTCTTTAGATTCTTGTCTTAATGTATGCGTCAGGAATTCGACTTTCCGTTATAATTTTGAGTTCTCGTTCCGTCAGACTTAGGTTCTTTCCTTTAGGTTTTCGTGTCACACACCTTTACTTTAGTCTTGAACTTGATAAATGTAATTTTTTTGAACTTGAGGCGTTCCTATCGTCTTAATCCACAACACTACCGTTTAGCCTAAGCTAAGAATTGACTGAGGGGGTTGAGTAATCTTCCAACCTCGAGTCAGCCTTTCTGGTTGCTCTGATGCTCAAGAAGTCGCGCTTCCCAAGCTTTGTGCCCTTCACTGCCTTGCCTTGGTTGCCTTCGATTGCCCTTGCTAGACCTCAAAAAATTCGATATTAGACCAATTCACAGTTGGATGATCAAGCACTTGAGTATATACACCTTTTAAGTCCTTTCCCTTTTGCCCAACTTTTTAATGCTTGCCCCCTGGCTTCCTAGTCCCAAACTAGGTCAACCTCAAAAAATGGACTTCGGATGAAAAAGTTATGACCGTTCAGGCCCTGGGGGGTAAAAACTGACAAACAGGTTTTTCTCCAAATATGAGCTAAGGGGTCTCCTATGAGTCTAATCACCCAAAAATTTCCCAAAAATAGCCCCAAAATTGGCCAAAAAATGAAACCCTAAAATTTGCGATGGGGGTGCACAATCGCGATGGTCTGAGATGATCGCGATGGTCTGGGACCGTCGCGATGGCGTGAGGGTGCACCGTTGCGATGGCGTGAAATTGGACAATCGCGATGGTCTGAATTTGCACAATCGCGATGGCGTGAACTTGGACCGTCGCGATGGCGTGAACTTGGACCGTCGCGATGGCGTGAACTTGGACAATCGCGATGGCGTGAAAGTGCACAATCGCGATGGCGTCAGTCAACGGTCAACATGCACAATCGCGATGGTCTGAAGAGCACCGTCGCGATGGTCTGAGCGCGATGGCGTGAGCCAATCGCGATGGTCTGGGCGCGATGGCGTGAGCCAATCGCGATGGTCTGAATTTTTGAAGTGTCGCGATGGTGTGACGGTGTCGTCGCGATGGTCTGAAGTGCACCGTCGCGATGGTCTAGATTGCCACGTGGCACCGTCGGCGCGATGGCGTGAGCCAATCGCGATGGTGTGACACAATCACGATGGTCAGAGACCGTCGCGATGGTCCGGCCAAGCCGTCGCGATGGCGTGAGCCAATCGCGATGGTGTGACACAATCGCGATGGTCAGAGACCGTTGCGATGGTCCACCAAGCTATGAATTTTTGCAATGCAGCTGTGGATTCGTAGAGGCGCTAGTGTCGCCTACACGCTGGTGTGGTCGCTTACCAAAAATGCCGAAGGTTGCAGACCATCGCGATGGTCTGACACACTCGGAAATTTCTGACAGAAGATGATTTTCTTACCTTTTTGCAGCCTTCCTGATGCACTGGAGCTCTGTACCTGCAAGAAAACTCAAGAAAACAAAAGTACACACAAGCACAAAAGCTCTCTCTCACTCTCTTGCATGCACAAATGAGGGGAAATGAGGAGAATGGGTGGATATGGTGAATTTTCAGATTTTTTTGGAGATGAAGATGATGATGCGGTGATGAAGATGGAGTGTGGGGGAGGTGAAAAACACTAAAAACTAAGTGAAAACAACAACAAAAACTGAAATTTTTACCTTCAAACGCCACTTCTTGCTATACTCTTACCATCACACATTCGTCCTAGACTCGATCCCCGGCAACGGCGCCAAATTTGGTGTTGCTCTAGCACAATGGTGAGAACCACGTTAAGAAGCTCCACCTCCTTAATGTCAATCCGCGGAAGAGATAGGAGTGATATGAAGATCGTGAATGTGAGATGAAGTGAGAGTGAAGGTGAGAAGCACAAAGATGCACACACACATACACACACACTATGATGAGACAAGCAAGACACAATGGAAGGTGAGAAATTAGCTCTATTACTCAAGAACACTATTACAAGCTCAAAAGAACTCTAAGCTCACACTAGCCAACACTAACCAACCTCAAAAATGAGCTCTCTAGCTCTTTTTATAGTTTCTAGACTAGTTTTGACCGGTTTCACATCTAGTGACCGGCATAGTTAAAAATTAGGTCCTAGATGCTATTTGGAAGGGTAAATGGTATCTAAAAATAACGAAAATTGATACGCTTGTTCTACCTAAGCTCCTCAAGCTCGAGGACTCCCCGGCTTTCACAAAATGGAGCTGTGGATTACAAAATGGGGTTTTCTATGTTACATATGTTACAATAGTGATAAGAATCACTATTGGAGGTTTTTGGAAAGTATTTGAAAACATAATTATTTGAAAAACGATTCGACTGGCTCCCTGCTTTGTCGTTACATGCTTCCGTGTCGTCTGTGCCTCTGGCTGCTTCCAACACACCTCCTTCGGCATGTACTAATGGTGAGAAATTTTCTCTAGACATTAAATCGAATTTAACTAAGAAACAGAGCTTCTCTAAATACCACTTGAATTGTTCACGGCGCTGATATGTGGCATTTTTCAACATGTAATATCTTCTGGGGCCTTCGCAGTTTCCAAATTCTTTTCTCAGATCATCATTCGAACATTTAGGAAAACGTGCATCATCATACAGCGGGAGTTTAAATATGGCTGAGACTAACTGTGGTGAAAATTGTACCTGGTTTAAGATGAGGCCTTTTGTTTGTCGCATGCTATGTAACTGATTCTCTGCATCTTCATTACCTATCCACTGCTCCCATGGTAGCTGAGCAAACTGGAGGAGTCCGATCCTCCGTAGCCAGTTCTCATTCCTCCTAGAATGGATGTCGAGCTCTATTTTAAATTCTGTGGAAAATTTATGATGAACCTTTACTGTTGCAGAAGTCATTGAATCATCTTCATTATCCTGTAAGGTAGTATCTGTTGTCGTCACAACATGGTTCTGTGCATTTGCGCGCTTCCTGAGTTGCCATCTTAGTATATCGGATTCAGACATGATTGTAAGGGTCGCCGAAAATAATATGCTGGAAGTATGTTAACTAGCGCCGAAGCTCGAAGAATACTATAATGAAGAATACTATGCTAGGCATACGCATTTTATAAGCACCAGAGCTTGAACTGCCATTTGCTGGAATGATTGTATTTCATTCGGACATGACTCTTCCTTCCCCTTCTCAAAATTGTAGCATGAGTAAGAATCATTATTCTGCGTGTTATTCCGTAGATCGATGCTAGACTTAGCAAGTCTTTACATGTGCGAAAAATATCATGAAACAAAACCTTGTTATCATACTCATTTTGAATTCATCGTTACATTATGAATTCGCATGGTCGAATTTTACTATTCTTCTATGAGGCCTTCGAGGTACATATTCCTGGCTAATCTAAATGTACGAGCTATTTTTTTCTTAAGGGTTTCTAATAATTTCTTTAGAGTGTCAGGTTCTAAAACCTGCGCATCTATTCTGACGGAACTAAGTGCGATTGCTTCAGTAAGCAAGATTTCGGCCTGGGTTTGCAAAAAGGCCTCCTGTAAATAAAAATCATTGGATAATGCAGCGTCCCGGGATGTCTTCATTTCGGTGACTTTCTGCTGCATCTCCGTGACTCGATCCTTCTGATTTCGCAGTTGGTTATCCAGTCGCTCGAATTGCTGGTTCTGAAATTCAATCGTTCTGGAATATGCATCTCATTCTCTTCGAGCATCTGCCAGATCTTTTTGGTGTTTTACTTCCCTGGTTAATTGGCGTCTCAGCATTCTGTTTACCTCGTCTAAACATTCCTGGGCTCTGCGTAGCTCGTCTTGGACTTGTGCTGCTTCTCGCTGTTGGTCTTGACTTTTTTGGATGGTTTCCTGCAACTGGGCCTTCGTTTCTTCGACCAATTCTTCGACGGATGAGCTGATATCTTCTTTTTCTTGGAGTGCGGTCTTTAATTCCCGGATTTCTTCGTGTGCTTCGTGTAATAGCTGGTCTTTGGCGGCAAGCTACTCTAATGCTGCATCTCTTTGCTGTATCAAGGCCTATTGTTCCGAAAACTGTGCTTGGAGATCGGCTAGTTGTGTCTGTAATTGATGATTCTCCACTTTTACGGCGTCGACTTCTTCTTGGAGTGGGGTGATGTCAGCTTCCAGGAGGTCGACTTTGTGCTGTAGGTCGTGCCGAATGGTATTTGCGACCTCACTCATTTGTATCGGAAGTTGTTGCGAGAGAGTAATGAGCAGTTGGCCCATGTTAGCCAGTTCAGAAAAGATCGGAACAGAGGAAAGGAGGAGTGGGTGTTGTGGTGGTGTAGAGGTTTGGGTATGGATTTGGGGGGATGTCGGGGGCGAATAATTGGGGGAGGATGAAGAAGATTCGGAAATTGGCTGAGGGCCAGGGGATGTAGGGTGGGTTACCTGATGGATGGGTTGGTGTTCACTTGTAATGTGGGCGATGGTGGATTCTACGGCCTTCAGTAAGGTGTTGAGTGCGCTGTCGATCACTTGCTGTTCATCTTCTCATCGTGCTGATGCTTCTTCGGTTGAGACTGGTTCTGTTTCTGTGTGCTTCTGCTGGTCGTGGTGGTCGGCCGATGATTCGTTGTGTATGGAAGTGGCTGTGTCGTGGAAGGTCTCTTCTTGGTCTGCGTTTTGGGTGTCCTGATTCTTTCCGGCGGATCCTTGTGCTTCGCTTTCTGAGGAGCTGATCCGAATTCTCTTATTGCGGAAAAGTTGGTTGATCTCCTCATCTTCTTCTTCTTCTTCGTCGAGTGGTTGAACTGATTCTTCGTGCCTAAGTATGGGACCTTGGGGTGGTGGTTGTGCGGCGAGGATGGCTGGGAAAAGGAATGAGATGATATGGGGCAGGCGAGAGCGCGGGGTGGTACCCTTTTGGAGTTGCTTCACGATAGTTACACATTCTTTATGGATTCTAAGGAAAAAGTATGATGCAAAATTGACGGGTTCTTGGGCAACTAATTCTAAAGCGGAATAAAATGGTCGTGAGATGCCGTAAGTGCATTTCTGCAGGTTAAGTATGGCGACTAAGAATTGCAGAGCGGATCGTTCGGGTTCGGGGCGGCAGAGAATGGTGTATTCGTTGGACGAGGAGCGGGGGAATAGTTCATTCATGCGGGCGGTGGGAATACTCGGGCCATTTTCACGGCCTTGGGGGTTGAGGCGATAGGCTTCAACGAAGGCTTGGAAGGTGATGATTGTTCGTGAAGGGAGCGAGAGGAAGACCCATCGGCGTTCGGTGGCGGGGGACTGAGCAATGGCGGTGATGATTTGTGTGAAGAAAGGATGGGCTTCCACCGAGTGCCAAGGCAACTCAGCAAAGTTGGCCAATCCTCTGCAACGCAGGTATTCACCTACCTCGGTAGGGATACCATCGCGGAAGGCAGCATAGTTGGCTATCGCTTCCATGGCGGTTACTGAGGTAGATGATGAGCACGGATGCAGTATGCACGAGGGCTCAGAATACTAGCATACAACACAATAGCTTATTTCGGCGTCGTCGACAGAGTTTAAATAGAAACACTACGGTGGGGAGAAAAAGGGGGTTGGATATCATTGTGCGGTGCGGGAATAATGCTGGTTTTCATGCAGGTGTGCGTACTCGAGTGACTATTAAGAGGGCGGCTGGTTATATCAAGATCGTACAGAACACGGCTATTTATAAAAAGCAGAAAGAAGGAAAAGAAAAGATTAAACAAAACGCGGTCCATCGTTGAAAACTTAATGCGGGCTAGTGGTGTGATGGTATGGCCGCAACTTCGACCCATTAATTACCTTCGGGAGTGGATTTCCAGTCAACGTAGTCAACCGAAAAGTTGCCGGACCGACTTGTTCTGAGATCTTAAAGGGGCCGAACCAGCGTAGTTTGAACTTTCCTGCTGCTCTATCAGATTTTGCGTTATAGAAGAGTACAAGCTGATCTACCGAAAAGATTGGGGTCTTCAAATATCGATCGTGTGTCTTGGCTTGCCTTAGTTGTACTTCGCGCATGGTTAAAAAGCTGAGCCATCGGTGCTCATCAAGTTCCCTGAGTGCGTCCATTCGTGCTGTCAGCGACTCTTCTGGTAGCATTTTTTGGGTGATTGCTACACGCAGGCTTGGGATAACTATTTCCATGGGTGCTATTGCTTCTAAACCATAAGCTAGTTTGAAAGGTGTCAAACCTGTTGTTACCTTATATGTAGTTCGGTATGCCCATAATACTGCAGGTAGTAGTTGATCCCATCTTTCCGGTGCTTCCATGATCAGTTTCCGGAGGATGTTCAATAGTGATTTGTTTGTACTTTCGGCCAAACCATTGGCGCGAGGGTAATATGGAGAGCTGAGTTTATGTGTCACCTAGAATGATTGGGTGAGTACCTTCATTAATTGATTTACGAAGTGAGTACCTTGATCTGTCACCAATTCGAGTGGTAAGCCAAATCGTGGGAAGACATCATTTAACAGACATTTTGCTACTACAACTGCTGTAGCAGACCGTAAAGCCCAAGCTTCTGCCCATCTCGTTGCATAGTCTGTACAGGTTAGTATGTATCTGTTGTTACTGAAGACTGCTGGAGGTGTGATTGGACCGATAAAATCTAATCCCCATTTCTGAAATGGTTCGAGTGGCATAATAGGCTGCAAGGGAAAGAAGTGTCGTTGCAGTGGTTGTCCAGACCTTTGACAGTTATCGCAGTTTTTGACGAATTGGGCCACATCTCGGTACATAGTAGGCCACCAGAGACCTCCTTGCAGTATTTTCCGGTGAGTTAGATCTGTGGCAAAGTGACCACCAGTAGGGATTGAATGAGCCATTGTGATGACCGAGTTGATTTCGTGCGGAGGAACACAATGAAGTAAGATTCCGGTGTGATCGACATAATATAGTTCTCCTGCAACTAACCGGAATCGGCGGCTAAAGACTTCCATTTTCCTTCGAACTACCTTGGCAGTCTCAGATGGAAAGCATCCTTCGGTGAGAAAAGTTAAAATCTGATCATAATATGTAGGTGTTGCTTGTAATTCGGCAGTTTCATCGATCAGTGGCTCAGAACTATAAATTGCTGGAGTCGTGTCATCTATGCCTATCGGAGCTTCACCAGAATCTATGCGAGATAAGAAATCTGCTAAGGCATGTGCATTTCCGGGTCGGTGAATGACTTCATAATCAAATTCCTGCAAGAGTAGCACCCATCGTGCTAATCGTCCGCCTACATGTTGTTGTCTTACTAGATAGACAAGGGCAGCATGATCCACATGAAAGGTAAATTTCCGGCCTAATAGATAATGTCTGAACTTTTTGATGGAGTAAATTAATCCTAGACATTCTCTTTCGGTGGTAGAATAGTTCTTTTCTGCCGGTGCAAGCCTTCTGCTGGCGTAATAGATAGGGCGAAACCACTTATGTGTTTGCTGCATCAGAATACTGCCGATCGCAACATCTGAAGCGTCGACAAAAACATGGAACGGATTGTCCCAGTCCGGTGGTTGTAAGATTGGGGTCTGTGTCAATAGATACTTGAGTCGATCAAATGTAGTTTGGCATTCTTGAGTCCATTCGAACTGTCGTGGAGTTTTGGTGATTAGTCTATTCAGAGGTACAGCCAGATGAGCAAGCCACCGTAAGTGTCTGCCGTGCCACCGTACTTGAACCATAAAACGCATTACTTCTTTCGGAGTGACGGGTACTGGGGCTTCTAAAATTGCCGAATTCTTATCTGGGTCTACTCGGATACCTTGGGCAGATACAATATGACCAAGTAGTTTGCCACATAAAACGGCACACAGATTTGCTTGGGTTAAGGCAGAGTCTGTAATCTCGACACTTTTGGAAACAGCATCGTAGATGAAGCAAATGTGCCATCATCTTTCCAAAAATTGAGAAGTCATCGAGATATACTTGCATAAACGAATTGAGATAAGGAGAGAAAATATCCTGCATACATCGCTGAAAGGTGCTTGGTGCATTTCTCAATCCAAACCACATTACCGTACAAGCAAAGACACCCCAATTGGTAATGAAGGCAGTTTTTGGGATATCTGCTTCAGCCATTCTAACCTGATTGTAACCGCTGTATCCGTCTAAAAATGAATACATTTCATGGCCTGCTAACCTATCAAGCATTGTATCCAGAAAGGGAATCGGGAAAGGATCCGGTACTGTTGCTGCGTTTAATTTTCGGTAGTCTACACAGATTGGTAGTTGCTTATTTTTCTTTGGCACGATCACAATTGGTGAAATCCATTCAGCATGTTCTACTGGTATGATGAATCCAACCTTTAATAATCTATCAAGTTCGGCTTTTACCTGTGATGCATAATTGGGATTCATCCGATAGCTTGGCTGCCTATTCGGTTTAGCTTCAGGCTTCAGCATGACTCTGTGCTGATATATGCGCGGATCTAATCCTTTCATATCTTTGTAATCCCAGGCAAAGACGTCTGAGAATTCGCGAAGTAGTCGAATCAAATCAGCCTTAAATAATTCCGGTAAGTTTTGCCTTATCTTTACAGGTCGTGGATGATCTTCGTCTCCTAGATTGTACGAGGTCAACTGGTCTTCGGAGACATAAAACTGTTGCGGTTTCTCTGTATCGTCTGTCGACCGGAATAGTGATTGTAATTCATTGTCATGTGTTGGCACAATATCTTCCTGCTTAGTTTTTTGGGTGATTTGTGCAACTGTACATACTGAAGTACTCCAGTTATCTATTACGGACTGTAGATCAACAGTCCCTAAGGTCATTAAGTCAACGTTATTCTTCAAAAATTCCTCTTCTTCATCATCTGATAGTCCATCTAACATGTGGACTGGTTCAGCAAAATATGGTCTGGCATGAAGTTCGCAAGGTTGTATAGCATCTAATTTTACTACATATCTACGGTTGGCATCTTTGAACGTAAGCTCTTGTGCAGACCAGTCCTGTATTACCTTCGCATGCTTCAGCCAAGGTCGACCAAAAAGAAGGTTGTAATCCAAAGTGGATTCCGGCAGATCTAGTATAACAAAATTCATTTTGAAGGTCGTACCTTGTAAAGTAATGGGTACATTTCGCACAAGTCCTACAGGATGGACTCTAGATTGGTTTGCCATTCTGACAAAAAATTGAACTGGTTCGATTTCGGTCCATCCTAACCTATTGCATAGGGCTGTAGTTGCAATGTTAACACCGGAGCCTCCATCAATCAATACCTGTGTAATTTTATGATTCTTATACCATACTGTAATCAAGGGAACTGAATGATCAACCGTAGAATCAGGTTCCGGTTGAACTGCTGCTGTCGCCGGAATATAAGAAGGTACCGGACTGAACTGTTGCTGGAACTGTTGTCGAACCCCAGGTACTAATGCCAGTAGTTGGGCGAGAGGCAGAGTGATAGATGCCTTGGATAAAATTTCCCAGGCCTGCTGAGATTGGTTATCCTACTCTTTTGAACTTAAGGTCTCTGCTTATGCCGAAGTATCTGCTATTATGTCTACTGCTGATGGCGGTGCTGCTGCTTCCTTTTGTTGTGTTCCTTCCTTTGTCGACGAGGTCTGAGTACCGGAATGGGTTCTGGGAACACTGGTGGTTCTGTTGCCACCAGTGGCTAGCCTTGTTATACATCCTATGTTGTTCTCGTATCCCTGGTTCAAATACTTCTGCTGCTGACAGCAGCTGTTTACCTGATCGGGTCTGGACTGTAGCAGTTTGCGTTTCTACCGGTGTAATTTGTACCATGTTGGCCATTGGGTTTTGCCGCTCCTTCTTCCTTTGATCATACTCAGCTGCGTCCTTGCAATATCTTCTAATGTGTCCGAATTCACCACAAAAATGACAGTGTGGCGGTGGTAAATTGGGATTTTCCGGTGGTGGTTCGTTCTGCCAGCGGTTTGCATTATAGTTATTGTTTCTCTGTCCTCGGTAGTTTCGATATCCTTGCGGTTGATTGTTTCTCAGTTGCGGAGGTACATAGTGATTCACTGCCTGTCCATGTTCTTGAATAACAGCATTGACTGTTCCTGTTCCCTGTATTCTGGCATTGTAGACACAATTTCCGGTGGTGTGTCCGGCAGTGTTGCAGATAGCGCAGAACGTTTGATTTAGCGCACAGTTGGCACTAGTATGACCTGAATTTTTGCATGTGATACAGTACACTTGTCTGGTTATATCTTCAGTCATAGTTTTGTTCGTTTTTAACCACTCTAGATCTTCTGTAAATCCACCTACTTTGGATTCCAATTGCAGAGCCATGGCAATGACTGCATCCAACGTCATTGCTCCGACACATCTTATGATCATAATCTGCTTCAATTGCGGGTTTAAACCATTGATAAACCACTGAGTGATGACGTCATCCGGTAAGTTAGCGTGGGCTTGTGGTATCTGTGGCAAGTGTGTTCTAAAAAGTGTAGCATATTCTTGGACAGTCTGATTCGCCTTCTGTCGGTTGTTCTGTAAATAAATAAAGATTTCGGCGGGATTCTTCTTTAGCCTGAATCGTTGCAAAAAAGCATCTCGTACTGCATCATAGGTACCAAAATGATTAATGTCGTATTCCGTAAGCCATCTAGCCGCTTCATTGACCAGTGTAGATTGAAAAACAATGGCCTTGTATGCCTGATCCGGTGGATGGTTAAGGACTGCATAACTGATCTCGAAAGTGCGTACGTGAGCATCCGGGTCATCTCCTGGGAATCCACCAAATTTTGTGTATGTTACTCCTGTTGGAGGCGGCCTTGGTTGACATAACTGTTGTTGCTGTTGTTGTCCGTTCATTGTGAGTGTATCCGGTCCTTCTTCTGTATCTTTAGGTTGATTGGTTGAACTATCAGATCTTGGATCGCCAGATGGCATGCCTTCCGGTGTGCTGTTTTTTCGTAGGATACTTCGGATCTCTGCTTCGAATAGCTCTCCTTCCTTCTGGATGTCCAATATCCGAAATCTTTCTTCCAAGCACGCGGGTCGGGCTGAGGATTCCGCAAAAAATGCTAATCCTTGGCCGCCAGTTGGTGTTTCTATCACCGGAATATCACCGGAATGAACTGAAAGTGTACCAGACTGCAGTGTTTTTCCGCTTTTACCGATTTCTTTTCCTAAAGTATTTCTAATCGTGGATAACTCTGAATCTTTATCCAAGATTGTTAAACTAGTTTCCAGCGGCGTCTTGGTAGATTCTGGAATTACTGTATTTTCGATAGGCTGGGTCGAAGTGACACCAGAATGTACCAAAGGCGTTGATCGTTCCATCGGAATATGACCGGAATTAATTCTAACGTCCTTAACTTGCTTGACCACTGGGTCAGGCCGCGTTATACCTTCTTCTCCTAGGGTTGTCTTTAGTACTTTTCATGTTCCAATCGTATGGTTCCTAGGATACGTTTCGCCAGACCGAGTAACCGGCATGTATCATTGCTTAGTGGCACTATCTGAGCAATTGGCAACAATCTGGTTCTGTTGCTACCGTCAGTCATGTTGAAGAAACACTCACGAATTTGACAAACAGACATAAAAAGAAAAAAAAAAAAAGGAAGCAGAATCAGAGAAAATCAAAAGCCTTAGTGGAGGGACAAATCCACGACCGTTATGTACAGTACAGAATCTCCCAGAATCAGAATACGGTACACCAAATCAAACTGTACATAGAGAGAACGTGCAAAGGAATAATAGAAGGGAAGTGCGAACAAGAATGTGCTTAAGAAGAGCGCGCAGTATAAATAAGAGCACAAATAGAAGAAGGATAGAGTGGGAGTGTGTATGTGCGAGAACAGAGAGAAGAGATATAGCAGATGCACAGAGACGCAGAGATACAGGTAGAAGACGCCATAGATCGCGTATGTAGAAGAAGACGCCAGAGATCGTGTATGTATAGATGAATAATAGAAGCCTAAGATATCGGGTATTCATCTGAGAGAAAGATGGTAATAAGAAACTACTCAGTATAGGAGAGTTTCTGTAGCTTGAGCAAGAAGAGGCCAAGCTCACTTGTACACATCTTCTCTAATAGAAAACACATGTTCATGTGGATGTTTGTGTGTATTGTTTGTGTGCGAAAGAAACAGAGTATGTTTTAAAGTTAGTTAACAGTTAACGTTTTCTCAGTAACCGCATTCTCGGTCAGTTGCAGTTCTTACTGTAAAAGTATTTTCCGGTAGAAGAACGAAGTAGATATCGCACAGTAATGCGAAGTTTTGTATGAGAGATAGCTCACTCTGTAGCTAGACATCTCTACTTTCAGTTGATCAAAGTTTCCGGTGAAAAAGTTATCTATACACAGTACAAAGTGTGACCGGAAAGAGACTGTCTAAACTAGTGGAGTTTTTTCTTTAAACTTCAGAAAGTGTTCAGTAAGTTAAGGAAGCTTTGCGTCACTTCCTTACTTCATGTATGTTTACTTGAAGTAATTATAAAAAGATTTGAAGTTCATTCCGGTACAATTCCGGTACGATTACGGTGTCAGTCCAGTGACAGTCTGTTGAAGTTTCGGTGAAATTTCTTCCAGAGAATTTAGAAGCGCAGTCTTATATGTTGAGCGCTAGACTTCGCTAAGCTATTGATTGATTACAGAGGTGTTCTGAATCACTCTAGCTTAGTTCTTCTTGGGCGTGGCGGTTTCCGCAAGGCTTAGCCTTCGTCGCGTCGTCAAGGAGTGGTATCAGAGAAAAAGAAGTATACCATATTTCCGCAACAGTGGTATCAGAGCTAGGCATAGCTAATCAGAGTCAGAGCCAGAGCTAGGCATATCTAATCAGAGCCAGAACGAGAAAGATTCTGAAGAGCAAAAAGATTCTCAAAAGCTCACCGGAAGTAACAGAAACAAGAAGATCATGGCATACCACGTTACTATTGATAAGTTGGACAGAGATAATTATCCCGCATGGGTAATGCACATGGAAGCCTTACTTATGAGTAAGGACTTAATGAT
The DNA here is from genome assembly GCA_020310875.1 of Ceratopteris richardii. Classification (NCBI taxonomy): domain Eukaryota; kingdom Viridiplantae; phylum Streptophyta; class Polypodiopsida; order Polypodiales; family Pteridaceae; genus Ceratopteris; species Ceratopteris richardii. The sequence goes on along the minus strand of CM035407.1, from coordinate 82,292,834 downwards.
GTACGTGACCGGAGAAGAAAAGAAGCCGACCTTTGAAGATGATAGTCAACCGGAAAAAGAAGAATTAGAAGCCTTGAAGCTGTGGCAGAAGAAAGATGCAACGGCAAGAGCCTACATCTATAATACCGTAACAGACCATCTACTACCGCATATCAGAGGTCTGGAGAAAGCAGAGGACATATGGAGTGCATTGGAAGATCATTTCCAAAATACTACGAAAGCCAGGAAGGCTAGCTTATGGTCCGAATTTACGACATTCAAAAAGAAGTCGAGTCAAAGCATAAGTGATTATGTCACTAAAATGAAGGATCTAGCAGATAGTCTTGGATCCATAAATGAAGAAGTCGAAGATCATAGATTGATAGCGCAAGTACTCACAGGGTTGAGAGGAGATGAAAGGTGGAAACCTTTCGTACTATCAACTGAACTCTCCTTAAATCATTTTGTGCGAGATTTAAATCAGTTGCTTGGTTTGATGCTCACATATGAGCAAGACCTGAAAGGAGATGCAGATAAAGGACAAAGTTCTGCAATGTACATGAAGAACAAAAAGAAAGACAAAGGTAAGTCAAAAGACGAAGAAGAGTCGAGTTCTCAGGCCTATTACGCAAGAGGTAAAGGCACTAGCAGAGGAAGAGCAAGAGGCTTTGGAAGAGGAAGAAGTAGCCAGAATACCAACAAGAAGGCTTGCTGGATCTGTGGACTCAGTAATCACTTGGCTCATGATTGCTGGCACAATCAACAAGGATCAAATCAAAATCAAGACAGTAATAACAGAGGCAGAAGCGGAAGATATCAAAGAGGAAGACAAAATCAAAGAGGAGGCTATGGTAGAGGTGGAATAAGAAGTTGGGGACAAAATCAATCCTACAACACCACCTACAACAACTACGCAAACGACACGTAGAATGAAAGTCATACATCGCTGATGATGAACTCTATCAGCACACCGGAAAACGAAGACCTACAGGTATTTTACATTGATTCTGGATGCTCTAATCATCTGTCAGGAAATATAGAACTGATGTCAGAACTAGAAAAAGGTAGTTCTTATCACACTGTTCAAACAGGTGACAATACGAGACATAGCGTACACTCAATAGGAAAAGTAAAATGCAAGAATGGAGCAGATTTGCTAACCAATGTTTTGTATGTTCCAACAATACCGAAAAATTTGATTAGCGTGGGACAGATAGTTGAGAAAGGTTTTCAGGTCAGATTTACAAATAAAGGTGTATTTGTAGAAGATCCCGAGAACGGATACAATCAGATCGTTTCTGGAAAGAAAGAAGGAAGACTCTTTACTTTAAGAGTACAAGGGAACATTGGCCAAGCGTTGCTCACACATGGAGAAAAGGTAATTACAGAACTTGATTTATGGCATAAGAGATTGGGTCATTTCAATGAAAAAGGAATTAAAGCTATGATAACGAATCAGTCAGTATTGGGATTACCAAATATACAGAATCAACATATGATTCACAAGTGTGAAGCATGTCAGTTGGGAAAAGCCCACAGGTTACCTTTCCAGAAGAAAGGATTCAAACATGATGAAGTACTCGAGCTTATTCATACAGATGTATGGGGGCCAACGAAAGAAGGATCAATCAGCGGATCAAGGTACTATGTTCTATTCATTGATGATGCAACAAGGTGGATAACTCTTTATGTTTTGAAAGAGAAATCAGAAGTGTTTGGAGCCTTCAAGCATTTTCATGCATATGCTGAAAGACTTACCGGACGAAAACTTAAAAGACTGAGGTCTGATGGAGGGGGAGAATACTTCTCCCGAGAATTCAATGACTATCTTTGGAATGCAGGTATTAAAAGAGAAATAACCTGCAAATATACACCACAACAAAATGGAGTAGCAGAAAGAAGGAACCGAGTTCTAGTCAAGTTCGCACGAGCTATGCTAAATGAAAAAGATTGTCCAAATTATCTTTGGGCTGAAGCTGTAAACACAGCTACATACTTGGTAAACAGATTACCATGTACAGCATTGGAAGGAATGACCCCTTATGAAGCATGGTGGGGAAAGAAGCCAACACTTGATCACTGCAAAGTGTTTGGATCAGTAGCGTATGCTTATGTACCGTCTCAACTCAGACATAAGCTTGAACCGAAAGCAGAGAAATATGTGTTCGTCGGATATGATGAAAAGCAGATGGGATACAGGTTATGGAATACTCTAACCAAACAATTTACTGTGTCCAGAGATGTTACATTTGATGAACAGAAAAGCTGGTATGCAGATCAAACTCATACGACTGAAGAATTCGAAGAAGAAATAAAAAGAAGAGAGAAAGGGAAATCAATTGTTCAGGTAAACAGAGATGAAAATCATATGCAGGCAAGTACGTCCAGGAACGGATCAGGTATGAGAAACGAAGATGAAGACGTGTATTCAGATACACATGAAGAGTTTGAACCAAGAAGGTCAAACAGAAATAGAAGACAACCAGAAAGGTACTCGTATGATACGTCATACATAACTCAGAAAGACTATGCATACATGGTCAAAGATGATGAAGAACCACAGAGCTATGATGAAGCTAAAGACAAAAAGCAATGGAAAGAAGCAATGGAAGAAGAAATCAGCGCACTGGAAGAGAACAAGACATGGGAACTTATTCCGAAACCAAATGGTAAGAAAGAAATCGGAAATAAATGGGTTTTCAAAATAAAGAAATTTGCAGATGGAAGGATAGCCAGACACAAAGCAAGGCTGGTGGTCAAAGGCTATGCCCAGAAGCATGGCATAGATTACGATGAGACGTTTAGTCCGGTGGCAAGGATGTCAACCATAAGAACAGTAATCGTTGTAGCTGCATCAAAAGGATGGAAGTTAAGTCAGCTAGATATAAAGAACGCATTTCTGAATGGATACATTTCTGATGAAGTGTACATGGAACAACCAGAAGGTTTCAAAAATTCCAGGTATCCAGAACATGTGTGCAGACTAAGAAAAGCACTGTATGGACTGAAGCAAGCTCCAAGAGCCTGAAATTACAGACTTGTGAAATATCTAAACGAACTTAGATACCAAAGTTCGAAAGCAGACGCAAGTCTACTCATAAAGAGAACAGAAGAAGGTATGATCTACATTTGTATTTATGTAGACGACTTAATAATCACAGGAACATCAGATGAAGGGATTACAGAAGTAAAGAAACTACTCAAAAGAGAGTTCAAGATCAGTGACCTAGGAAAGTTGTCATACTTTCTAGGAATGGAAATCACATACACAGATCATGGTGTATATGTGACACAAGAAAGGTATCTCCTAAACTTACTGAAGAAGTTTAATATGGAGAACTGTAGAGAAGCTTCAACACCGCTTGAAGTAAATCATAAACTCAGCAAATACAGTGGTGCAGAGTTTAAAGATATGAAGAAATATCAGTCATTAGTAGGAAGTTAGGAAGTTTAATTTATGCTACGCTAACAAGACCGGATCTTAGTTATGTAGTAGGAGTTCTCTCACAGTTTATGCATTGTCCGACAGATCAACATTGGGTTGCAGGACAAAGAGTTCTTAGATATATTAAAAGAACTATAAAAGAAGGATTATATTATCCTTTTACGTCCGACATAAAACTCAGAGCATACAGTGACTCAGACTGGGCTGGAAGTCAAGATGACAGAAGGTCAACACACGGGTATATGATATACCTAGGAGATAAGCTGGTAAGCTGGTGTTCAAAGAAGCAACACACAGTAGCGTTATCGTCAACAGAAGCAGAATATAAAGGACTTGTAGAAGCAGCTAAAGAAATAATATGGATGCAGACCTTGTTCAAAAGCATGGGTATTGATCAAGGTATACCTATCATACATGGAGATAATATGAGTTCGCTATATCTTGCAGCAAACCCAGTATTTCATGCAAGAACAAAGCACATTGAAATTCAGTATCATTTCCTGAGGGAAAAAGTAATGGAGAAAGAAATAGAAATAGTATACACTCCGACAAAAGATCAGATTGCAGATATGCTGACAAAAAGTCTGGATGGAACGAAGATAAGCAGATTCAAAGAAATGGCAGGTATAAAAGAAAGAAAGATACATGAGAGATCAGAAGATGTCAAATTAGTGATTGAGGGGGAGCTGTTGAAGAAACACTCACGAATTTGACAAACAGACATAAAAAGAAAAAAAAAAAAGGGAAGCAGAATCAGAGAAAATCAAAAGCCTTAGTGGAGGGACAAATCCACGACCGTTATGTACAGTACAGAATCTCCCAGAATCAGAATACGGTACACCAAATCAAACTGTACATAGAGAGAACGTGCAAAGGAATAATAGAAGGGAAGTGCGAACAAGAATGTGCTTAAGAAGAGGGCGCAGTATAAATAAGAGCACAAATAGAAGAAGGATAGAGTGGGAGTGTGTATGTGCGAGAACAGAGAGAAGAGATATAGCAGACGCACAGAGACGCAGAGATACAGGTAGAAGACGCCATAGATCGCGTATGTAGAAGAAGACACCAGAGATCGCGTATGTATAGATGAATAATAGAAGCCTGAGATATCGGGTATTCATCTGAGAGAAAGATGGTAATAAGAAACTACTCAGTATAGGAGAGTTTCTGTAGCTTGAGCAAGAAGAGGCCAAGCTCACTTGTACACATCTTCTCTAATAGAAAACACATGTTCATGTGGATGTTTGTGTGTATTGTTTGTGTGCGAAAGAAACAGAGTATGTTTTAAAGTTAGTTAACAGTTAACGTTTTCTCAGTAACCGCATTCTCGGTCAGTTGCAGTTCTTACTGTAAAAGTATTTTCGGGTAGAAGAACGAAGTAGATATCGCACAGTAATGCGAAGTTTTGTATGAGAGATAGCTCACTCTGTAGCTAGACATCTCTACTTTCAGTTGATCAAAGTTTCCGGTGAAAAAGTTATCTATACACAGTACAAAGTGTGACCGGAAAGAGACTGTCTGAACTAGTGGAGTTTTTTCTTTAAACTTCAGAAAGTGTTCAGTAAGTTAAGGAAGCTTTGCGTCACTTCCTTACTTCATGTATGTTTACTTGAAGTAATTATAAAAAGATTTGAAGTTCATTCCGGTACGATTACGGTGTCAGTCCAGTGACAGTCTGTTGAAGTTTCGGTGAAATTTCTTCCAGAGAATTTAGAAGCGCAGTCTTATATGTTGAGCGCTAGACTTCGCTAAGCTATTGATTGATTACAGAGGTGTTCTGAATCACTCTAGCTTAGTTCTTCTTGGGCGTGGCGGTTTCCGCAAGGCTTAGCCTTTGTCGCGTCGTCAAGGAGTGGTATCAGAGAAAAAGAAGTATACCATATTTCCGCAACAAGTCAATCGAACGATAAACGTGGTGTTTGATTCTTAAAAAAAAACAGTCGGCACGCTACTGCCACTTTTCACCGATAACTGGCAACCTGATGCCACTTTCCCACAGACGGCGCCAAATGTTAAACGTTTCATCGTTACTTCTACTTTCAGACTCAAAATACTTCAAGTTCAATCGGTTTCGAATCTTCCTAACCGTAATGTTCTCTTAGCCACGTGGGTCCTTGGGAGTGGTAGGGGTCTGTTAGTCAGAGGCCCTGTACTATTTTCCCAATTTAACACACAATCCTAAATGTTATTCCGTTCTTAGCTCAGTGTCCATCCCTGAACAATGGAAGACTGTTCAATGTACTGGAATTAGAACTTCAGGACTGAGGGCAGCAATCCGGTTACTTATTTTATGAGCAAAATATACTTCAGTAACAAGGTCACCTAATACGTACTTCTTCAGAGCAGATAGGTATACCAACCAAACATTATACCTTAAGGTTACGAGGACTCATCGTGTGATAAACTCGCACAACCAATCTCCTAATAACAAACGGCTAACCATAAACTAACGATGTCCTACTCACATTCAAACCATTACAGCTACTAGTCTTCCCGTGGTCGGAATCAACAGTAAATGTAGGCTACAGTATCGAATTCGGTCGCTTACAGAAACGCTAACAGACAATTAGTTCGGGATTACTTTTCACGTTCCCTACTCCGCTGAAGAACTGACAAATAACATACAGCACTTGATCACGCTCAGAGATACATTCAATCATCACCGAACAGACTCGTAACACAATACAACTGATTCGCAACTCTGTAACAAGGTGAGAATAATCGACTAGCCGGAGTACAGATGGAACAGAACAAAGCAGAACTTATCTTCTCAACAACATACACGCTCACACAATACGTTTACAGCCCTCTCAAAACGAGACTCACTCAAACGACACACTGCAATTCCCACAAACGGGGCGCTGCTGCCACTCTTTTTTCATTGCCTTAAATAGAGGATTTTTTACAAGAGTGCGCACTTCTGCAGTTACCTGCGCGTTTCCTAAAAGATTCTTTTTTCATTTAAGCTACCTATCCTCGTACTTTTGTCCTTGTTCGGCGGCCGTCCAACACTTTTACATTTAAGACACCTGTCGGAGTTCATTTGTCCTTGTTCGGCGGCCCTCTAACACATGCTAAGGGTAAGGTTAAGAATCCACAACGAGTCCTAGGAAAACGAGGTCTTCAATTGCAAGTAATGAAGGAAATGCATGAGACATTATGGGCTAGTCATAAAGGATTTTTTGGAACATACGAAAAAATTAGAAGTACCTATTATTGGCCTAGGATGTATGTTGACATTAGTAGCTATGTTTCTACATGTTCTACTTGTCAACTTCATTCATCAGTCAAACATAGAGATCCGTTGCATCCTACTTATCCACCTTGTATTCACTACAAGTGGGTAGTAGATCTTGTAACTATGCGTAAAGGTATTGACAAAATGTGTTACATTGTACTTGCAAGAGAAGATTTAACTAATCATGTAGAGGGACGTGCACTACGATCTAAGACCACTTACAATGTTTGCAAATTCTTGCTTGAAGATGTCATAAGTCGCTTTGGGTACATAGAGAAAGTAGTTGCCGATCGTGGAGAGTTAAATGCGAGAGAAGCTAAAGAGTTCTTTGAGTGTCACGGTATTCGTTTGTCTCTCACTACTGCATATAACCCAAAGGCCAATGGTAAAATAGAGAGAGGGCATCCACCTATTGTGAAAGCCATATCTAAAGCATGTAATGGTGACATCAAACAATGGCCTAAATTCTTACCTTTTGCACTTTGGGCAGATAGAATGACATGCACACGTACTACTGGATATATGCCTGCTGAACTCATGTACTGTCAAAAACCATTGTTTCCAATTCAGTCTCATATTTCTGCATGGTCAAATTTGCCTTGGTCTGAAAACATGTGTACTGATGATTTTTTGAGTTTGCGTATTAAACAGTTAGAACAAGGTAAATTAAGACTTGATGATGCTGTTGAAAAATTAAGAGAATCTAGAATGAAGAACAAGCATTATTTTGATAAAACTCATCGATTGCGTCCTAAGCCAATTGAAGTAGGAGATTGGGTGCTCATTTATGATAGTACATTCGACTCTCAATATGATGCACGCAAAAAGCTCACTCAACGGTGGTTTGGGCCATACATAGTATCAAAAGTCAACAACAATGGTACGTATGCTCTTTGTGAATTAAATGGTGTTGCACTAAAAGCTTTGATTGCAGGTAAAAGGATAAAGTTATTCAAGAAGCGTGATAATGACGAGTACATTTTGGATGAGGACATTGAAGAAGATGACAACAATGAGGCCGATTCATAAACAGGAGTATCCATGTTATTAAAAAAATAAAAAAAAACATATAAAAATATCATTAATTTTTCAAGTTCATGTTGCTTTGTTTTTTTTCAAGTTCATTCTATTTTTTTTCCATGCATGTTTTTTTTTCAGTCTTTGCATTGTATTGCATATCCACATCACTTGAGTAAAAAAAAAAGGCAAATGATGATTTCTCTACTTGTGTAAAATTGTATCTTAAGTAGTAACTTATCTACTAAGGAACTGATTATAATCTAGGATTGTGGAAAGATAGGGCATGTAGATTTGGAGTTTTATTTTGGTGACATGACTTTCATATATAAACATGCATATGTATCCTATATCGAAAGCATAATTGTTGAAATCCTAGCTCTTGCTATTGCATGTTTCTACATCTTTAGTCCACCTCACAGCACTTGTATCGGAGTTTAAACGACTGTTCTCCGTCATCAAAAATGGTTGTACCTTGTATCGGGGTTTAATTTTTCCCCGTCATCAAAAAAAAAAAAAAGTTGCTACATGTTACCAAGAAGTTTACACTTTCTTCCACCCCAAAAAAGTGATCGTAACCATAAAGTTGCCGAATCATCATCATCATCATCAAAAAAAAAAAAGAGTTCCACTTCATACTGATGCTTCTTTTTTTTCTTTCTTGTTGCCAATGTTGCTTGTTCACTTGCATATATGTTGCCTATTTGTTCATGCATATTCATGTTGCCTTTTTCAATTCTTTCTTTCATGCAAATTTTGCTTCATGTCACGTTACCTACTGATTCATGCATATAATCAATTTTCCTTCCATGTTTCTTATGTTGCCTATAAAAGAATTTGATGCCTGGAACATTTTCTTTTTCATAGATGTTAGAGTGGCGCTTCCGGAGGAATCGCAGGTTTAGTGGGGGCGAATGTCGTCGAGATTTTCTCTCCTCTCTCACTTATGAAGGCCTACAAAAAACATATTTGGTGAAAGTAGCCGGAATTCCCCGAGAAGTCCAGGATGCATCAAGGATGTCAAAGGAAGCTCACATACAAAGTTTCAAAGAAATCAAGAAAGTCCATGTTAGTGGTCAAAGCTGGTCAAAGTTGGGAAATTAGGGCAAAAATTTCATTGTCACCAAATTAGATGAAAATCCATATACTTGTAAAGATTGTCAAAGGCAGTCTATAGCCCAAATTTCAGCAGAAAATGGATTTTGTAGCACATTGATATGCTATGTTCATTTTGTAAAAATGTAATTTTTCTAGTTTGACCCTACAAATTCTTGTATAGAAATTTATGTTAGCCATATGGTTTGGCATGTATAAAGATCATATGTGGCTACATATTTGTACAAATTTTCAAGGCCATCAGAGTTTCCTAGAGACCTTAATGCCACCTTGCAAGCTTCCAAATGTAGTCAAACTTGTACAAGGGAGATTCAGATGGGAGTTATTTCTGCATATTCCTGAAGGAGATCTTTGGAAACATAGTCCTACAAAGTTTCATCTTCATCAAAGCCTATTTGGAGGGTCAAAGAGCACAAAGTCCAATTTTCAGGATCACCTTTGTTTTCTAGTTTAAGCAAATTGAAGGGTTGAAGGGCCACCACATGGCGAAAGCTGATTGAGCCATGTTGTACGATCAAGATGAGCTCATATTCAAGGGTGGAGATGCACTTATGCTTAAAGCAAGGAGGATCCACGAGTTTTTCCATAAAAGAAGATAATTTTTGACAATCAAAGATCAATAATGCAGCTTTTATCCAAAAATAGTGGCTTATCTTATCCGAGTTGATGTCAGCACTGATCCGACGGTCCAGATCATCCCCAGATCCAATGGTGGAGAATGAGGGCACCTAAATTTCACTCCTTTACACTAGATTTGATAGAAAGAACAATTCCAAGCCATTGATTTGATTAATCAAATGGTTGTAATCAAAAGTAGTGATCCTAGAGTTGAGAGTTGATTTCTCTAGATCTAAGGGCCCAAATTCATTCAAAAAACTATATAAACCCCCCTCCAAACTCGTAGAGCATCATTGTTAGGCATCCATAGGGCTCATGCTAGCTTACGATTTCCTTGAGACGATCACCCTCGGTTGAGCGAGTGAGGATCCAAGGTGAGCTAGTATGAGTATAGTACCTAGTTTCAAATTTAAGTTAGAACTCCAATCTAGGATAGGCTCTTGAAACCAGCATCTCTATCTCGACTCACCCTCGGTGGAGCGTGTGAGTGAGTTAGAGCTGATTTTAATGATTCTTAGACTTCTTTAGCTAGACGTTACGAGCCTAGATATACATAGGGTCACTGGAGTGGAAATCACCTTCTTACGTGTGACATTCGGTTGAACTGTCATGGTTTGAGGGTCGGAACCACCTTTGATCAGTAGACTGCCTAGCTTGACGTACCACGACGATCTTATACATGTATCTTAATTCAAATCCTTTTAATTCATGTCACTTGTCACTTGTCTCATGTCTCCTCTCTCAGTCTCTTAAGTATTTTTATATGTCTTCTATTTCTTCTATGTGTGAGAAGGCTCCGCAGTATTGCGTTGAACTAGTGAGGATGTTTCTTTGAGCTTGTGAGTAAACTCTATCATCATAATTCACTTGCATGCATATAATCCATTCATACCCATACATATTGATTAGTTTCTGAAAGTGTATAAGAAGCTCCAATATTGGACCATTCTTCCTTTCGAAACTGGTTTATGTGTAAGGATTCCATCTATTCACGTCATGCATACATATCATCCAAAGAAGACTATGCATATGAATTAGAATTAGGAAGTGTTTAAGAAGCTCCTTCAATGGACCATTCTTCCTTCCAAATTTGATTCGTGTGTATGGTTCTCTTTTATTCTTATCATTCATGTTCATAAACCTAACTTGCACTCCTATTTTCCCATTCCCATAATCATTTCAACATCTCTCTCTTCTCCATACTCAACATTAATTCATGTCCTTAAACCATCCAACATTCATTAGCTACATACACCCTGTGTGTGCCACGACCGGACCCGATCCACCCGGATTGCGATCACCTCCACACCGTACAAGCATAAACACCCTAGTTTGTGATAAAGGCTATTTTAGGTAATGTCCTGTTCGGCCATCCTCACCTGGTTATAACCACTGTAACCATCCAAAAATGAATACATCTCGTGCCCTGCCACCCGATCGAGCATTGTGTCCAGAAAGGGGAGAGGAAATGGATCCGGTACAGTAGAAGCATTCAGTTTCCGGTAATCAACACAGATGCGCAACTGTTTATAATTTTTCTTCGAGACGATCACGATTGGAGATATCCATTCAGCATGCTTGATTGGTACTATGAATCCCACCTTCAGTAACCGATCGAGTTCTGCTTTGACCTGTGCTGCATAATTGGGGTTCATTCGGTAACTGGACTGTTTGATTGGCTTCGCTTATGGTTTGAGCACTACCCGATGTTGATAAATCTGCGGGTCCAGACCTTTCATATCTCGATAGTCCCAAGTAAAAACATCGGAGAACTCATGCAGGAGTCGTATCAAATCATCTTGAAATGTCTCTGATAATCCTGCCTTAATCTTAACGGGTCGCGGGTTGATCGCATCACCCAAATTATATGTTACTAACTCATCTTCCGGCACATAAAATTGTCGAGGTTTTACCAGATCATCAGCTGACTACAAAAGGTGATGTAAGGTGGCTCCATCCATAGCGACCCTATCATCTATAGCTGCATCTCCGGTCACTAGTACCACCGTGCAAGCGGTCGGACTCCACTTGTCTGCGGCGACTGGAGATCTACAGTACCTAATGAGATCAGATCCTTATTGGTCTTTAGAAATGCCTCTTCCTCATCGTCAGATAAGCCATCCAACACGTGGACCGGCTCCGCTACATATGGTCTTGCATGAAGCTCACAGGGCTGCATGGCATCCAATTTAACTACATATTTACGGTGGTTATCTTTGAAAGTTAACTCCTGCGCGGACCAATCCTGTACCACTTTGGCTTGTTTCAACCATGGTCGACCGAAAAGTAGATTGTAGTCGAGGTTGGATTCTGGTAGTTCGAGAACTACAAAAGCCAATTTAAACGTGATACCCCTGCAAGGTAATCAGAATATTTCGTACTAGTCCCATCGGACAGACTCAGGATTGGTCTCCCATTCGTACAAAAAATTGTACGGGCTCGATTTGGGTCCACCCCAATTGCTTGCAGAGTGCTCTCGTTGCTATATTCACACCTCAACGGCCATCAATTAGCACTTGAGTAATCTTGTGATTTTTATGCCAGACAGTGATCAATGGGACTGAATGATCAAGCGTAGAATCAGCTTCTGGTTGTATTGTGGCAGTCGTCGGAGTACAGGAAGATCCAGAACTAACCTGTTGTTGGAATTGCTGCCTGACTCCTGGCACTAAGGCGAGCAACTATCCCAAAGGGAGTGTAATTGAAGCCTTGGTTAGAATATCCCATACCTGATCTGTTTGGATCGTACTTGTCACCGATTCTGATGATGATTCTACTATTGGTGGGGTAGTAGTTTGTTCATTCGCTCTTGCCTTAGGCAGGGGAACCTGTGTTACCGCAATTGGATCAGGAAACACCATTGGCTCTTTGGTTGTCCATTGACTAGCCCTTGTATACATTCGCTGCTGCTCGCGGATACTAGGCTCGAACACCTCAGTGGCGGGTTGTAACTGCTTACCCGATCGAGTCTAAACCGCTGCTGCTTGTGATTCAACTGGTGAAATATAGACCATGTTGGTCATTGGATTCTGTCGCTCCTTCTTCCTTTTGTCGTACTCTGCTGCATCCTTGTAGAATCGACGAATGTGGCCAATCTCGCCGCAAAAATGACATGGAGGTGGTGGAAGAGAAGTACCTTCTGCTGATGTACCCGTCTGTCGTGTTCCTCTAACCCCTATAATTCCGATATCCTTGTGACTGATTGGTTCGCATCTCTGGTGGCACGTAATGGACTGCTGCCTGACGTGGTTCCTGTATGATAGCATTTACAGCTGCTTGCCCCTGCACCTTGGCATTATACGCGCAATTTTCCGTTGAGTGTCTTGTTGTGTTGCAGATGGCACAATAGATCTGGTTAAGGACACATGTAGCACTAGTGTGCCCTAGATTTTTGCACTTGGTGCAATACATCTGTTTAGCCAGATCATCTGTTACGTTCTTACTAGCCTTCAGCCACTCCAAGTCTTCGGTGAATCCCCCAACTTTATGCTCTAGTTGCAGGGCCATCGCAATAACAACATCTAGTGTCATAGCCCCCACACAATGGATGATCATTATTTGTCTTAACTGTGGGGTCAAACCATTAATGAACCATTGGGTTATAACATCATCCGGTAGATTAACATGTGTCGGAGGCAGTTGTCTTAAGTGAGTTCTAAACAATGTTGCATATTCCTGAACAGTCTGGTGCGGCTTCTGCCGATTGTTGTGCAAATTGTCAAAGATTTTGGCAGGATTCTTCTTCAACCAGAACCTCTGTAAAAACGCGTCTCTCACATCATCATAGTTAGCGAAATGGTTGATATCATATTCTGTTAGCCACCTCGCTGCTTCATTGATCAATGTAGCCTAAAATATGATGACCTTGTACGTCGGGTCAAGTGGGTGGTTTAATATTGCATAACTGATCTCAAACGTGCACACATGTGCATCGGGATCATCCCCTAAAAATCCACCGAACTTTGTGTACGTCACCCCTGTTGGAACCAGCCGAAGTGGAATGATTGGATGTGGTTGTTGCTGTTGTTGTTGCTGTTGTTGTTGCTGTTGTTGTTACTGTTGTTGACCACTCATGGTGCTAATATTGGTACCACTGTTGTTTCCTGAGTTCTGAGGGGGTGTGCCTTGTCCTTTGGAATCTGTATTATCAGACTGCCTCACCTTCCGGCTCGAAAATAGCGTTGAATCTCTTACGTATCTTCAAATCAAATAGCCTATCCTCAGCTGAGGTATCAAAAGGAGGCAAGTTTGCCCCAAACAATGGTGTACGTAATAAGGATCCACCAGGGATTACCACATTATCACCGAAAAACTATAAATTCCCACCAACTTGTACCGAACTTTCACCGGAACTTGTCGAACTTTCACCGAAACAGGGTATACTTCCACCAGCAACGATCTCTCTGGGTAACACAACTTTATCCCCGGAAAGGTTCAAATTCTGACCAGATGGTGTCGAATCAACTGCACACTGCGTCCCTGTACACTCGGCAGTTACTGTACCTTCTTCAGAATGTACCGAAATTATACCAGAATCTATCGGAATCTCATCATGTATCACTGAACTGGTACCGGAATCACTGCTAACTGCCTCCGATCCTTCGACAACTGGGCTTAAATGGCCTGCACTTCTACCGCTTGAGGGTGTCCCTAATAGATTTGGAACTGCCCAGGGGTGATGGTCTCTTCTATACTTCGGATAAGACTCGCTGGACCGAGTAACCGGCATATATCACCTCTGTACCGCTTGCCTTACGCGCTGCTCTACCTTTACTGATTTCTTAATCAATTGCCATCTTCCCACAGATGGCACCAATGTTAAAAGGAAAAACTTCCGTCAAGTCCACCTTTTAATCTGTGTTCGGGTTCTTGGGGATCGTAGGGGTCTGATACTTCAGAGGTCCTTTATCTAGTTTTCCCACTTAACTAACAAATTAAGCAGTACACTATTACTCAGTATCAATTCTTCTACACAGTCTTACTACTCGCATTCCAGTTATTCTTTATGCCATATGTAACACAGAAGTTAATGATCACCGTAGCGCAGATTGATCATTGTCACTAAACATTACTATGTTAACCAGAAATTAATGTAATTCAACAAAGTAAAGTAACAGTACTCAGAGTTACTAGAATCTGCACTCCGACGTCTCCGTAGGATCTCAAATCGCCTAGACAAACAGTCTGGCGACCCCGTCTCCTCTCTCTCTGGAGAACACCGTAATGTCTCTTCATTAATAGAAAACGGGTTACATCACTTCGCTACGACCTTTCGGTAGGTGCGGTATAGAAAAACTATAATATTACATGATGCCAATCTGGCGGCCTAACATGACCTTGACAGTAAAACTGTTGGTTTGCCATGACGAAGACATAATAGAACATATGATCCTAGGCCACGAATGGTTACATCATTACTCGGTGAGCTTAAATCTTTGCAGAAGTGTGCTTCAATTGGAACTTGCAGGACGGTGTCATGAACTACCCCTCCAAGGTCAATGCAGGGAGGTGTTGGACATGACAGAAGCCCCTCCCACTATTTGTGGCCTCCCCCAAACCTTGTGTGAGTCAACAAACCCTATTGAAAAAAAGCAGGCAATACTACACATCCAGGAGAGAAGACTGGGTAGGCAGACAGGAACCAAACAAGTATGGCAAGGTAAGGCTCAGTCTTTAGATGGATGTGAATATTCAACACTTCTAGGCCTGATAGCACTGGATCTCCCTTCTTTTCCAAAACAATGTGTGGATACGACATCTCACCCTCGACGAGCAGCATGGCCTCATCATCCACGTACTCCACTATGCAGCACATTAGAATGGCCCTTTAGAGAATTCACTCAGGCACTCCCACAACCAAGGTGGATATGCAAAGTGACAATTTCTAGTGAGTCAAACACTCCAGATCTTCGGTATCCCTCTCAATTTCGATCGAGGCAACAAATTTGATAGATTTGGGTGCCCAAGTCCTTGATGATCACTCAGTCCAAATCTTGCCAGCTATGGGTTCCTAAAATGTGTGTATCCTATGCTTCAACTTTAGTCAACCCGAGGAAAACCTCTTCTGAGAGTAGTAGGATATCTTATATGCCTTCTTTTATAGATCCCACTTCATCTCTTCTAATCCCCTGGGTGGTACAGAAATGGATCCCCAAGCCTTAATTAATCACGAAAACTCTCAACCAAACTCACCCTGGCCATCGACTTAGTAAACCAAAACATTTATTAACCACTCCACTCAGACCTAGTTTGACAAATTCATACCACCACCATCCTTGTAACATACACTAATTTGTAGGAAGTACTCATTTGAAGTCAATTGTAAAGCCAGGCACTTCACACACTCCCACTCATAGTCAAAGCATGCACTTCTCACCATTCACCTCTCACATCATTAAAATCACGTGCACCGCACAGGAAGCATGTTGGTGGTGGAAAGGAATGGAGGCCTCATCTTCTTGAGATCTTAATTATTTCCATGATTAATGTGTTTTCCTCTTCACTCAAGCGTAGGTTCGCTACTATCAATTCTTCTCACAAGAGTTAGAGAACCTCCAGAATAGTGAAGACCTCAAACCCATATGGCAAAAAGAAGGATTCGCAAATTACTTCAGTGCACAACTCCCAAAACCCGACTTTCATCGATGTTACTATTTAGTGGCTTCTATTAAAGTGCAAGAGTGCAAGGAGTTGGACCCTGTCTTTGTACTACTATCATTGGTCAATGATTCCCCCCTTTAAGAGGTTCACCTTGTCTTTGGACTTAATTAGGACTGCATTTCAGTTTCATGGCAACCATACGCCCACAAAAAAAGAGCATCTTATCCGAGAACCTATGAAGCAAAGTGATGTAGATAAATGGCCAGCCATCTCAGCCATCACCCCTCAACTGACCACTCCGTTGAGAATATGACTCCAGCATTTTGCCTTCCCTGCACAGGAACAATTTACAATTCCACACAAACGTCTCTGGTTTGGTTTGTAACCGGGCCTCAAACAATTGATATTGCTAGTTATATCCAGGACCAACTTTTATTGGAAGGACATCAGTGGGAGAAGAAAAAGGTTGTTCACGGATGTTATGCTCTTACACGCATCATATACATGTGTTTGGCTTATGATATTGCTATAGAGAGAGCCCTCCCAGCAACACAATTAAAACAATACAAAGGCTCCAAGAAAACAATGAGACCCCCAATACCCACAGAGTCAAGTGCATGTGTGGCACAATCCCTTGCTTACAAGTTTCGGAGTCACCATCACCTCAGCCCACACCTGAAACCTCCCCCCAACAACCTCCAGTTCAACCACAACTAGGTGTCCCACCACTACGAGTCCACTTGAACCAATCTGCTACACTCTGTGAGGTTTCACATGCAGAGACCGTCGTTGCTACCACCATAATAACTACTATAACCACGACTATAGAAGCTACCACGGCAACTTGTATGTTTGTCTCTGACTATTTTACCTTCCTGCTTACTAGTTTGGGCACTGAGGATATCAACACTACGTTTGATTTCAAGATCCCGAATGTATTGTCCAAATGACTTTCAATTTTCAGATACCCACGTTGTTTCTCAACAATTTGAATGTCTGGCTTACCCCACTACACCCTCAGAGGGAGAGAATGTTGATTTTGAAGATGAAGATGACGATTGTACAATGAAAGATAAAGGAGATGCAAACACTGAAGCTAGTGAAGAAGAAGCACAGCAATCGGAATCACATGTTGAAGTTCAAGGGGAAGCTAGTATGTATGAAGAAGAGACAGAAGAAGCAGTAGTGTACACCATCGCCATCTGACGGCTCCACAATACTATCAATAAAGTTTGGGCAAGAACCAGATTGAAGGAAGAAGAAAGCCAAGCCATCTTGCAATAGGAACTGGTCAATGGTGTCTTTGAGGAAACTTTTATCTCTACCATGCATGAATTGGTTAAATGTGTAGGTGTGCCGAAATCCTTACAATATTTGCTAAGGAAGCCTCTACCTGGGTTTGACCCTTGACGAGTTCGCACTTTCAAATGACCAGGCACATATATTCGTGTCCCCACTGATCATATCACATCAGCACCCCCTGTGGGTTCCTTTATATACCCTTAGCGAAACCCTCCCTTCTCACCCGGTTCCAACCATATCCTCCCCTAACATAGTAGATAGCCCCAAGGTATGTATTCCTTCCCCTATTGCCCCTAGTATCCAACCCAATGATGACCACTGCCTCCACCCCCTGTTTCCATTCCACCTATCATTTCCTTGCCCCGTCATTTCCCCTCGTATACCACTAACCCATTATACTCCTTTACCGTCTCTACACAGCCAACCTCCTTCTATTCCTCTTTCACATCCTTTTTGCAACCACAATCCACACCTTTCCCTCCAAAGTCAATTCAGATTCTCCTAGAAGTCCACACATGGGTGCTTGAGGATTATAATCGCCTACAAGAGGAATATTGTACATTCAAGGATACCAATAAAACCTTGTTGCTCAAAGATTCATTAGGGCCCACTATTGTACAGGAAGTGGCACCAGCGGCTCTCTTAGATGAACTGAATGTGCTACGTATGAAAGTATAAGAGTTATAGACTCAGGTATCCAACATGACGGAGCCCCCTCAACCTTCGCCACCCAACCTACCTGAACCTGAAGAGACAATACCCATACTAGTTGAGGAAACCTTTGAAGAAGAATATGTACCTTTGCTCATTGTTGGAGGACGCTCATCACCCAAAGGATAGGACACATATGAATTACCGCCACTGGCTTGGTTAAAGACAGTCGAAGAACTAGGCAAGACATACTCTGCACGAGTCGATGTGCAACTACATGCAATGGAAAATCTCGAAGAGGTTATTTTGAAGTCACCCTATTTTGTTGCTATCACCCCCTACAAGCACCTCATGATAAGTGAATTACAATACAAATCGTATTTCCTTCTGCTCGAAGAATACAACTTCCACATTGAGAGCATCACTCAAAAGCATCCCATGCATGCCATGCAATTCGAGCCCAAAGATGTTCCACCGGAAGCAGAACGAGGTCACATATATCAACCAACATGGCATGCGGACTTACTACAAAAGTATCTCGAAATGATGCACACGTGGATGCGTGTGCAGACACACTTGAAGTATAACCCCTGCTATGGACCGATTTTGTGCAGACGTACCTGGAAGGCATTTGCTATTAAGGTTCATAATAATCATCAATGTAGAGAGTGGCTCAATTACCCCTAACTCTCACCTCCCACGAATAATACTCTGAGGTTCGGCTACATGATGACCAATATTTGTCATTGGTTACCACATCTGCACAGGATGACTAATATTGCTACACAAATGACCATGAAAAATTTTGGATATGATGTAGATGAACTTTTGACATGTCAAGGCTCCCACTATAAATACACTAGGATTTGAATATGGGAATTTGGACTTAGTTTACGACATGAGCATGACACCCTTTGTAATAAACTGATAGGTAGGAGATGATTGAACCACACCCTTCACAAATAGGAGATGGTTGAACTACACCCTAAGAGAGAGGAGTAGGAAGTAATCCTCAACCATGGCTTTTGGGGCAAGTGGTTAGCCCATCACATTCCTAACCAAGAGGTTTTGAGTTCAATTCATTGGTATCAGAGCTCAAGGTTAAGTTTCCGTGGTGACCTTGGTTATTCATCATCTTTTCCAAGGGATTCACGTTTCTATCTATCTCATCATATTTGGAAATCTCGTTCCGAGATCTTTCCAACGATACATTACACGCCTCAATCGGACCTACGGATTGAGAGATACACCTCAATCTTTGTTAGGCTAGCTTGTGAGGCGAGAGATGGCAACATTTGCTATAGTTGTTAGACGGCGATAGCAACTCTGTCTATTGATATTTATATTGATATCTTATTCATTTGCACAAAAGTTTTTTGATATGCACTGTTGTGTTGCCCGTGAAGATGACGATCTGGAGTACTTTTGTTCTATATAAAACATTTTCCGAATATGTGGAAGTTCAGCTGCTGCCAGCCACCAAGGCTTGAACTCACAACCTCTTGGTTAGGAATGTGATGGGCTAACCACTTGCCCCAAAATCCATGGTTGAGGATTACTTCCTAATCCTCTCTCTTAGGGTTAGTTCAACCATCTCCTACCTGTGAAGGGTGTGGTTCAATCATCTCCTACCTATCACTTTATTACATTCTTCCCCCCTTAGTCAATCAGTCCTCAATGATCTGCTCTTGTATCTCTCTAGCATGTGGTGGTTGTAATTGTAGTTTTCTTACACCCTCCCTCAAATTATGCTATACTTGGTACTGTAGATTGAAATACATGCTTGCCTACTACAAGCTGACGTTTGAAGATATGTTCACCACCGGCTTCTAGGAATACCACTCGGAGGTATTCATCAGTCATCCCACGCATTTGCTTCACTTGTTTGCCTGCAAATGTATTATGTATTCAGAGCATTATATGCACCCCCCTCAACCTATTGCTTGGGAGAAACTCGAACGCGACCTTATTAGGGGACTTTGCATTACGGAACATGCCTTGGCAATAGACCTACTCACCAACTATATTACTCACGTGAAATCAAGTTCTATCAGGGACGACAGAAATGAGGAGGAGGGGAGTGTTCAAGGCAAAGGATCGAGTATCGGCTCTCATCATAGAAGAAGAGGAAGTACATAAACTACTCAGGTTACTTCATCATGTCAACAATGATTTTTATCGCTAAAATAATGTAATATATGTATATACATCCAATTATCACAAGTGTGGCTCCATTTTGTGCGAGCCGAGGAGTCCTTGAGCTTGAGGAGTCTAAGTAGAAAGGTCACACCAATTTTTGTAATTTTTGGAAGCTGTTAGATAGTTCAAATTAGAGGTAGAACCTATTTTTTAACTATGACGGTGACTAGATGTGAAACTGGTCAAAACTAGGCAAAGACTATAAATAGAGCTAGAGAGCTCATTTTGAGGTTGTTGTTGGACTTATGAGCTAGAACTAGAAGAGCTATTGTAATTAGCTGATAAGGAATATGAGTATGAGTTCTTTCCTTGCCTTCCATTGATCTCCATCGTGACTTTCCTTGTGTGTGTATGCATGTGTGTATGCTAATTGCATTTCTTACCATCTTCTTCATGCACATCACTTTCTCTTGATCTTCATATCGGCCTAACCTCTCTGCGGATTGACAATTACAAGGTGGAGCTCCTCATCTTGGTACTTTCCATTCTGATAGAGTGACACATGTGCAGAATATTTCATCTTTTTGTGCCAAAGATATATACAGGTTTTGGTTTGCCAATATAAGCATCTCGAAGTGTGCTACAGGTTTAGCAAAACTCGCCCGGCTAGTTCTATTCAACTTTTTCAGATACATTCATTTTTTTGCATCAGGTTATTTTAGTTAGTGGCCATGGCTAAAAGAAGTGATGTATTTCGTATCTTGGTTGTTGACGATAAGTTGGATGGTACCAATTATCCATTCTGGGCTTATATGATGCATCATGTATTGGTCGCAAAAGGACTATGGAATATTGTGCAAGGTGTTACGCAAAGACGTGAGAACTTGTATGATGACCATGAGCAATTGGAGGCACAAGTGCATGAGCAAGAAGCACACTAGCATGCACACACATGTGCAAACAAGGTAAGACAAAGACTGGAACAATGGAATACTCTATTAATAGAAAGATTCAAGAAAGTATACAATGCTTAAAAATATCTTTAGTCTCCAACTAGGTAACCTCAAAAATGAGCATTCTTTCTCTTTTTATAGTTTTTCACTAGCTTTGGCCCTATCCAAACCTAGTGTTAGGCTTATTTAAAATTAGGCTCCAAGGCTCATTTGACGGCTCAAACGGAGTCTCAAAATCATGAAAATTGGTATGTTGTAGATCAGTGATGAGTAGCACCTCCTTTAATGTCAATCCGGGAAGACATGAGGATGGTATGAAGACCTCGAGCAAGTGAAGGCACAAATGTGTGAGTGAGAAGCACACAAACATGCACACACATACACACACACGCGCACACTCGGCAAGAACAAAGAGAGTAAGACAATGGAACTACTTCTATTACAAACAAGTTCTCATACAAGCTCAAAACTACAAGAAGCCAGCCCAAAAATGAGCTCTCTAGCTCCATTTATAGTTTTTGACTAGCTTTGGCCCTGTCCAGACCTAGTGTCTGGCCTAGTTAAAAATTAGGTTCCAGGGCTTATTTGAGGGTTCAAACGAGATCTAAAAAATATGAAAATTGGTAGGCAACTACTTCTAAGGCTCCTCAAGCTCGAGGACTCCTCCGCTTGTACAAAATGGAGCTACAAAAAAGGGAAATGGTATTTACAATGGTTTGTAGTGATGAGAATCACTTTTAAAATGTGTAAGGATTGGAAAAAATTGATGGGTTTCCTCAGTGCTAGATTTGCATACATGCTCGTACTTGGCGTCTTCCCATATGATGCCAACACTCTCCCCCCCCCTAGCGTATGTCGCCTCTGACAGACCTCTGCTCCACGGTTTGATCAATGTACTGCTGCAGTAGGTCGGTTGCCAATTCTTGTTCTTTGATGCATAGTCCCCTGACCAAATCTCTCTGCAAGGCGTCCCAATTAACTGCGCCAGGCATATCAGGTTGTGGTGTGGTGTAGAGTTCTGAATGCATTGTTTGTTCGCAAGCGAATAACTGGAGCAGATGAGTTGGGCATGGTGCGAATACTTCTGAGTGTGCTTCCCAGAACCCCGTGGTGAACATGTCATCAAAATTTTGTTTGTAATAATCAGGGAGATATCTTAATCGTGCATGCCACGCATAAGCAACACGGATACTCGGGGTCGTGCTCATATCATAAAGTAAATCATAGTTACCATTGATGAAGCCCGGAATTGGAGGCTGGATATTACGTACATTTCGGAAAGTCTTTAACACCACTTGCATCATGTCCAAGATTTTGAGCATCATCTACGCGGCGACATCTCGCATGGGGTGGAGGCGTGGCATCCAATGTCGGATGGTAGCCATCATGTATGCTACTGTTGGAGTGCCTGTTGGGGGTGCAATAGAGGGGTAATTCAGCCATTGTTTGCAATTTGCGTTGTTCTGAACCTTTATAGCAAATGCTTTCCATGATCTTCTTCTCTGCATTGGCCCAAAGCAAGGGTTATATTTCAAATGCATGGGAGCGTGATCCCATGTTCTTAGCATTTCCGGATAGGTCTCAAGTAATTTTTGCCTCCATGTGGGTTGGAATATGGCCCCTTTTTTGGCTGCCTCTGGAATATCCTCTGGTTCAAACTGTGTGGCAAAAGTAGGGCACTTGTTGGTAACTCTTTTGATCTCTGCGTTGTAGTCGGCCAATAATACAAAATAGGGTTTATATTGTAATTCTGAACTAATTATCAGTCTTCTAGAGGCAAGGTGTCTGAAATACTCAGATTGGAGTATGGTTTCTTCAATGGTCCTCATTGCCAGCATCTGAGTGGAGATACGTTCCTCATGATTTGTCCCCATTTCTTCTACCTGTTTCATCCATGCCGACGGGGGCTCCTCATATGTGTCTTGTCCCTCCTCCGTGATTCTGCTGCCTGGAAGGGGTTGAGGTTCATAGTTGTCTTCAAATGTTTCCTCCACTGGAATGATTACTGCTTCTTCTTCTATTGGTTGATCAGGTGGAGAGGGGGGTCTTTCATACTGTAACAGCTTGATCTTTAATTCTGCCACTTGTTGTCGTAGCTCAAGTACCTCATTGGTCATTGTTGATTCAGGCTCTGCTGAAGTGGCAGCATTGACCATCTTTTTAGCTTCTGGTGGTTGTGGTGTAGGCGCTTGGGATCTTTGTAGCTCTTTTACTTGGTCAGCCAGCTGATCATGTGCTTCTAAGAGGTTGGCATAGGTTTCCAAAATTTGTTGTATGCTTTCTGAAGGGACGGCCCGGAAGCTAGCAGGGTCGATGGGTGCCCCTGGAGTATTTTCTATGGCAGCTTCGAGGTTGTCTTGATTTTGTTGATGTAATCTCCTGTTTTCTTCTTGTGCAGCCGCTAGGTGGCGTCGGAGTAGAGCCATGTTTCGTTGTAGTCTAGCATTACAGGCTAGCTGATCTCTAAGTTGTTCTTCCGCTGGCCTAGTCGTCTCTATATGTTTGGCTTCGAGCTCCACCTGGGATTGTTGGAGGGTGGTCACTTCACGTTGTAGTGTTGTATTACTTAGCTCCAAGGCATTGACACGTGCCTGGAGTTGAGCCGAGAGATTGCACAGCTCTGTGTTATTTTCTTCCAGTAATCTATACTCTTGCTTAAGTTGAGTGGCCGCTTCGAACATGGTGTCTAGTGCATGACTAAATGATGTGGATGCAGGGGTAGAGGTGGAAAATGCAAGGGTTCGGGAAATGGGGAGGGAAAAAGTGGGTGTTGTGCCTACTGTGGTTGGAAATGGTAATGTGAGTGAATTGATATGTGATGATGTTGGAACAAAAGTGGGGGTGGGTGGTGCTGTGGATGGTGAAATGTCCATGGGATCGGACGTGATTGTGTGTGTTGTGTGAATCGTGAATACGGGAATGGTGGGCGGTGTGTTAGTGGTGGGTGTAAATGTGGGTGAGGTGTGCTGGGAAAGGGAATTTCTCTTATAATCATCAATTTGTCGCATCATATTTACAAGGTTTGCCAACAATGGAGGTAGGGTGGCTTGTGTTGGTTCTGAGGAGGTGAAGAGGGGCTCAATGGTCTGAGCTTGGGAAAGAGGAATGTAGTGGTGAGGGGAAATGTGGGTGTTAAGGTCTGGGTAGGGGGATGTGTCTGCCCAAGAGCTGGTTGGAAAGAAGGGTGACCTATGATGGTTTGAGGGGTGGCAAGATGACCTATATGATGTTGGGAAAATGGACCCGCAATGATAGAGGTAGGGATAGGTAAGGATGACGAAATGATGGTGTGTGATATAGGTTCACTGAGGGTGGATATTGGTTGCTCAGGAATGCTAGCAGTGAGGGGTTCAGTGGGCTGAATGGGAGGTGATAGTGGAGATGTAATCTGTATATTTACATCTGGTTCATCAAGGTTAGTTGGGCTGGCCATGTGAACATCTTCTTGAGTGGTGGTAGGGAAGGCGGTAGAGACTTCCATTTGAATCATCTTCCCCCTTCGCGGTCGTGTATCGATCCTTCGTTGATCGTATTGAGGAGGGTTGCGATGTAACATGATCCGCATAGCTTCTATAATCCCATATGTCTCCGCCAAAAGGTTCAATGATTCCACAAAATGGGGATCCGCGTTCTCTACTTGAAGCATTTGATTCACCATCGCTCTATTTGCCTCCTCTGATAGCTTATGTCTCTTTTGTACCTGCTTGATCGTTTTGTAGAGCCGTTTGAGTTGGGCCATGTAGGTAGGGGCCTCTTCCTCACTTTCTTTTGATTCATTCCTCTGCATCTCTTCCTGCCCATGTGTCCCTCCCTCTTGTGTTTGTTGTGCCTCATCTTCCCAATGCACCCTTCTAGCCGCACTATGTGCCCGTCCTCTCTGGGATGATGATTCGGGGCTGTCCGTGTCTGAGAAGAACTCACTCTCAGATAAGTGAGCTGTCTGCAAGAAGCTTTCAAAGTCAAAAGATGGGTCCTCTAGCAGTGGAGCCATGGATGCAAACTCTGCATCTGTGGGTAGTGGGGGGGCTGACGGAGTGGGTTGTACCATGCTTCCTGATTGGGGTCCTTGAAGATGGATTGTGAAAGGGGCTACTTGTTCTTCTTCTCTATTGGAGGCTTCTGTGGTTACTTCACGAGGAATTAGAACCTGTGAAAGTGATCCACGCATTCTTTTAGCGGGTTGAGCCCCTGATTTCCGCCCCTGAAAGAATTCCAATTGTGAGTACTTGAGGGCTCGTGCAATTGGCACATCATAAGCAAGGCATCTGTAGATGATTCTTGTAATGGCGCGGCAGCCATTCAAAGTAGGCTTCCTCACTCCTCGCTTGCCTGCTTCATATAACTGATCAAGGATCCATACTGGCATTTTCATAGGCAAGCTCCCGATCTCTGCTAGGTATAACCCATACGAGATCTTCTTATGAGGCTGGGTGAACCGGTTTTGCGCCGGAAATGTGAAGTGTTGAAGGCACATCCGTAATGGTATGGCAATGTTAGGGGTGAGAGCACACATTTCTTTCAACTTCTTGATTTTATTGTTCTTCATAGACTCCGGTATCAAAGGGTCTCGATCGGAAGGTACATGGGTGCCATACATCTGAAGGGCTTCCCTGATTAAAGTAATATTCAACTCGAACTTCTTCATTTCCTCCTGGTTTGATAGAGAGGGCACCAGGAATGTGCCTGAATGATCTTTATCTCCTGTCGCCTTTAGTGTGGCAATCAAGTAGTAGCACCTCAGAAAATCAGGTCTAGGCAAAGCTGCACTAAAATAATCTTACAACCCCGCTTTCAGCCAAATATCTTGAAGAGGAGCTACATTCTGTAAGGTTTCAAATTCTCTTGAGAAGAATTGAAATGTCCACCAGACTCCTCCGAATTCCAACTTGGACTCCCAGATGTGGTCCGCATCTCCCAAATCTCCTGGCATCTCATTGAACCAGTGAGAATGCCCCTTTACTCTTTCTGTTAGGCCACTTGGTGGGTTTGAGATAGGAATTCTTCTCACATTCAAAAGCTCTTCAGATCTTGCTGTCAGTGGAGCTTCCACAGGCATGGTATCCCAATTGCTTTGAGTACTAGTGCCCGCCTGGGAGCTTGTTCCTGCTACAGCTGCCATGACACTTCTGATGCTTATCTGCTAGAAGAAGAAAGGCACATTAGTGTTGCATAGGAAACAAGATGTAATGGTGTTCCCTCCTCAATACTAACATGACAATCCAGATGGTTAGTGGTTAGAGGTGAAGTGTTTGTGATAGATGTGAGTGATGATTAGAGGTTACTGTCATCCTAGATGCATACTTTGGTTATGTAATGGACTCAGAATGCACCTATATCAGAGTGGATGGATTTACAAAATTGGGTCAGGGGGTTTGATACAGGGTTTAGTTCGCCAAACTTTAATCGAGGATTCGTAGTTCTTAGAGCTAAGGACAGGTAAAGATTTATGAGTGAGATTGTGCTGGATTTGGGACCTTTTGGGTACCCATTTCCAGACAGTCCTAGGTTTGACTAAGTGTGTGTTAGTATGGGATTTAGGTAGAGTTCCTGAGTTGTTTGTCAAGAGGACTTGTGAGTGTTGAATTATGCCCGTGACTAGAGTTGGAGCTATTTGGGCTCGAAAACAAGCCTTGGGCACCCATATCTGTCTAGCATTGGGGCTAGCCTTCATTGACCACTTAGGGACCCAAATAGACGTGGTATGCCTAGGAGGTTGCCTAGGGTACTCCTTCACTTGTGTCCTTGATGGTGTGGCCTGTTTTGTGCCTCCTTGAGAACATGTTACTAGAGCTGTGGGTTTTCCATCCTTGCGTATCCAGATCTGCTTTGCGCCACGAGGTACTCCGTGTTGCACTGGTTGGCACTCCTACTTCTTGATCAGCGGTCTCCTTCGTGTCGTGTGATGTTTGGTCTGCATGTTTAGAATCTTCTTTGGAACAGCTGGGAACTCCTCATTGACTCCTGTACCTTCGATAAGATTGACAATTCTCTGCACCATAGAACTCTGGACAAGAACAGCATCGTTATCTTCATGTGGATTCCTGGATAGACCAGGAGTTGGTGCCTTTCCTAATGGTTTGAGTGCTTGATTTTCTAATTCAATCGTAAGATAGTTTTGGCCTGCCCATGCCTGAAGAAGTCCACTTCTTAGGTTGAGGTTGACTGCATGATCATATATCCAATCTTGGCCCAAGACAAGAGGTTCGGTAAGATCCTCGTCTTCACATACTAGTACTTTGTTGGCATGAGGACCTCTTGAATGTAGAGGGGAAGTTCCACCTCTCCCATGCAAGGAGTTTCAACACCTCCTAATCCTATCAGATATGCTTCTAGGGGTTTTACCTCCTATTGCAATTGTTGGCAATAAGAAAGCCAAACTGCACTAGTGGTCGCTCCTGAATCAATTAAAGCTCTCACGGTCCTTGCACTCTCTCCTTGTCCTGCTTCTAGGGTCACAAAAGGTCGTCGATCAACTATCTTACGGGCCAGTTCACTTGAAGCCTCGCACATGGCCATGTGATAACCTAGAGCTTCATGAGCATCGATCATGGGTTGATCGCTACCTTGCCTTCTCAATTTCATTCGTCGAATGCGTTCTAAAGCTTCAGCCTGTGCTTCTTCTCGAATTCTCTTTTCCTCATCCTTATGTTTCTTTGCAGTATTGAGTCGATTGAGTATTTCTTCAGTTAGGGGTTCTTGATATAACTTGACTCTACATCCGCTTATGTAACTTGGTAGTATGTCGCCTTCCAGAGTGGCTAGTTGTACTGCTCCACTTGTGGAGATCCTATTGATAATCATTGGTCCATAGCCTCTTTTCTCTAATTTTCGTGCATGTTGCTTCAATGTCTAGACTAGGACTAGGTCTCTTGCTTTCAATCCTTTATCCTTCACATGTGTATCAAAATACGCCTTTTGCCTCTTCTTGGCTGCATAGATCCCTGCTGCAGCTCTCAATCGTGTCTCCCCTAAACGTTCAAGATCAAAGATTCTAGAGGAGAGTTCATGGCCTGTCCAGTCATGCTCTTGTGCTACTTTCAATGTAGGTATCAAAAAGTCCAAAGGTAGCACCGCATTCTGGCCGAACACCATCTGAAAGGGTGTGGCTTGGAGTACCGTTTTATAGGCAACTCCGTATGCCCAAACAGCATGGTGTAGCTGTTTGTCCCAATAAGAGTGTTTGTTATTCACCAATTTAGTCAACACATTGCATAAGATCTTATTTGTGCTCTCAGCCTGGCCATTAGCTTGTGGATGATAGGGGGCAGACTTCTTATGTACTACCAAGAAATCTTGGAGAAGGTTTTCTATGACTTCATTCAAGAAGTGTGTGCCTCTATCACTTACTAATTCTATTAGCAATCCATATCTAGTGAACACATTTTCAAATAAGAACTTTGCTGTTGTTTGAGCATCATTCTTCATAGTGGCTTTCACTTCTACCCACTTGGTTAGATAATCTGTAGCCACAATGATATACTCAGCATGGGAACGCTTAGCTAGGGGATTACTAGGACCGACAAAGTCTATTCCCCACTTAGAGAATGCACGTCCACCCATCATAGGCTTCAATGGCATCTCATCCTTGTGTATGGGATACTAGGTTCGCTGACAAACCTCACACCTCTTCACATAGGTATGTGCATCCATGTGAAGGGTGGGCCACCAAAATCCTGCAAATAGTATTGCCTTGATCACCCTATCTGTACCGAAGTGTCCTCCTGCTACACCTTGGTGAGCAGTCTCTAATGTCTTGAGGTATTCGCTCTCATGAACGCATAGTCTTAGGTAACCATCTTTACCACATTTGTATAAATTATCACCAATGATTGTGTAATCCAAGGCTTCTTGTTCCAAACTTCTTTGTCAGGCCAAAGTCATATCTTGAGGGAATGTTTTCGTCCTCAAGAAGGCTACTAATGGTTCACTCCAATCTGGCACTAAAGACACTCGATAAAGAGTGGCATGTTCAACGGGTGGTTTAGTGCAGCAGATTGGGCATTCTTTGCACATTCTATGGACATCAACTTCCATGGTTGGCCAATGCACTCCTAGTCTCCTCAGGGTCTGTAGGGTTCGTTGTTTTGAGTGGTGTTGCTCTAATGCACCTACATGTGCTAATTGCAACCACTTAGCGTACTCGTCCTCTTCCACACAACAGGCCAATACTCCTTGCTCGGTATGTTTGTGCATACTTCCTGCCAAGATATGATACTTTTGAGCTCTTACTATCTCTCTATCTTCTGTGTGCATTATCGGGTGATTAGGACCATATGTCAACACTGGCACTAATGGCTTAGCCCACTGCGGTACAACTTCCAAATTAAACAAGTAAGCATCAGGTAGGTCATCTGACACTCCTTGTGGGGCCTCTCCTGATGTGAGCCTTGAGAGATGATCTGCTCTCAAATGAGTCTTGCCTTTTCTCACCACTACCTCAAAGTTGTATTCCATTAGTAAGAGGAACCATCTTACTAATCTTCCTATATTGCATGGCTTGTTTACCAAGTACAACAGAGCTTGATGGTCAGTAAAAAATTTAAACTTATTTGCAAACAAATAGTGTCTAAACTTTTTAATTGTGTATACCATGCCTAACCCCTCCCGTTCAGTGGTGGTATAATTTCGTTCAGCTGCATTCAGTTGTCTACTAGCATAGGCAATTGGAAGATCCATATTACCTTCACCCGTAGGTTGTGCTAGCACGCATCCAATTGCATAATTGGATGCATCTACAAGGACATGGAATGGCTCATTCCAATCTGGTGTGGTCAAGATTGGTGCTGAAAACAATCTTCGTTTGAGCTCCATGAAAGAGTTCTCACACTCATCAGTCCACTCAAAGTTAGTTAGAAGGGAATACAGAGGCTTTGCAATGACAGCATACATGTGAATGAACCGGCGGTAGTAACCACAATGCCCCATGAAGGCCTGTACCTCCTTGACATTCCTTGGCCTAGGTAGTTCTGCAATGGCTCTAACTTTCTCTTCGTCAGTGGATATGCCGTTCTTTGACACTATATGTCCTAGGATCTTGCCTTGCCTGACCATGAACACACACTTTTCTGGGTTCAAGCAGACTTGATATTCTCTACATTTGTCAAAAATTTTCCTGAGTACGGGTATATGAGTCTGTCTAATGTTGGAATGAGTGCATAGATCATCAACATAGACTTCCAAGTTCTTCCTCAAGAACTCTTTAAACACGTGACACATCAATCTTTGAAAGGTAGCAGGTGCATTGGTAAGCCCGAATGGCATTACCCGAAAGGCAAATATGCCCCACTCTGTGGCAAAAGCCGTCTTATGCTGATCTTCTGGTGCAATGGCTACTTGATTGTAGCCAGAGAACCCATCTAGGAAGCTGTACACTTCCTTGCCTGCTACCCTTTCTAATAGATGCTCGGTGATAGGAAGCGGATAACTATCCTTGATAGTGGCTGCATTAACCTTCTTCAAGTTAATGCATACACGTAATTTGCCATTCTTTTTGGGCACCACTACAATGGGGGATACCCATTCAGTATGCTCAATTTCATAGATAAATCCAGCTTCAACCAAGTGATCTATCTCTTCCTTGATCTTGGCTGCATAGTTGTCATTGTATGTGTATGGCTTTTGCTTAGAGGGTCTAGCCTCTGAAGTCATGGGGATCATATGTGAGCATATGTCAGGGTCTACACCTTTCAGGTCCTTGTAGCTCCAAGTGAATACATCTCGATACTCCCTTAGCAAAGCTATCAACTCTTGCTCTTCTTCTTCCGTCAGGTCATGTCCTATGTAGGTGCATCTTTCTTCTCCTTCTTCTACGGCTACAACTATTTTCTTAGTAGTTTCCTTGCTATCATAGGCCTCTCTTGATTGTGCCTCACGTTTAGGCATTCTTACCATGACTCTTCTATCTTCTATCTCATACTTCTTGAAATTTTCCGGCACCTCAAACAAGGACTCCTCTTCCTCCGGTGTGGCTTCTTTCTTCTTTTTTTTCTTTCCTTCACTCTTGGTGGTCACTTGTGTGGTTAATCTCACCTCATTCATGAGCTCTTCATGTCTCTGAGGGTGAACTTCTACCTCATAGAAGTATTCTCCCTCTGATGCAAACGGTGGGTCCATGATGATTGACTCTCGGTCGGAGTCACTTGCATCCTTAAATGCATCAGGGCTAGGTTCGCATTCTTCTAACACTGCATCTCCCATGATCGGTTCTATTGAAAAGACTGAAATGTCATAGCCATCCTCATCACAGTGGGGTGTCCATTGTTCTCCATTGATGGCTACATGCATTGTTGCTAAAATTTCAGCCCAGTCGTGAGGCTCAAATTCTTCGTCAGGGAAAATTACAGGTGCATAGGCCGGGTCTTGGATTGATCTATGGGTTTCCTTTGCACCTATCTCTCTGGCTTTCTCTCTTTTCTCCTCTTCTACTGCCACTTTGCACATCCATAAGTGGGTGTCTTCATGCATCCATGAGGATCCTGATCCTATGGAATGCACTGACTCCGTGTCATCCTTGGCTCTATGGATTGAATGGGCGGTACGTCTCTATGAGAGTAATCCTTGAGATTGACTTTGGTTGTAACACCTAAGTGTTGCAAGTATAAGGAATTGGTTCCCCAATCCTGTACCACTTGCAATTGCCGCATAAATGGCCTTCCCAAAATCATCTCGTAGGCTTGGTTTTTGCTAAAGTCGCATATAGCAAAAGTATGCTCAAACTCAACACCACATGTAGTGAGAGTTATTCCTTCTAGCAATCCTAAGGGCCTTTCAATGTGACCATCGGCCATCTGCAATTTCATTCTCGTTGGCCTGAGTGCTGGCTTGCCCCAACGCTTCCATACGGAAGTGGTAGCAATTGCAACTCCTGCACCTGAGTCCAAAATTGCCTTGGTTGTGTATCCCTGATGGGTAACTGGTAGATAGGTATTTCCTTCCTCTCCTTCACTCATGTCTCCTATCTTATCCAAGGGTATTTCTGGTACTGTTCTGTGGGATCCTACGTGGGAACGAGATTTGGTTAAGTTTGGCACTTCTTTGACTACGTGTTTCCACACTTCTGGCTTAACTTTGAGTAGCTCTTCTAAACTGAGATTGCACTGCACTTTAGTGTTTTTTACTACCTCAGTATTCCTAGGTATGATCGAATCTTCATTTCTTATCATGACCGTGGGTGCTCTCATGCATGTTGACTTAGTGTCCCATGGGCCTGTGAAATGTGGTAACTCTTGCAAGGAATTAGACTCAAATTCTAACCTCTCATGAGGGTGGGCACTTTCCTGTTCTTCATAGATAGAAGGGATGTCCTGTGGGAATTGATCATGTGCGTCAGCCACAAGTTCAATGGGAGGAGGGACTTCACTTTCCTTTGCCCACTTCTCTTCTTGAATCTCTCTCAGGAACTCTGGTGAATACCTATTCATAGAAGAAGAAGTGCTTGGTTCAGTGGAGTTAGGCACATAAGCTTCCTGGGGAGGAAAGCTTATTCTATCTCTTGCACTCCCCTCAAGCTGGGGGGAGGCTCCTTTCCCAGACTTTGCAAGTAGCCTTTCCAATCTATCTAATAGACCGTCAAAATGCAATGGTGTTCTAGTGGAGCTAGAGCCATTGAACAAGCGACTGGCTTCAAACATGGCTTGCGCCAATTCGACCATCTTAGCACAAAGCTTTGTTCTCTCTATTTCTAGATCGGCTCTAGGGTAACATTTGTCATGATCTGTCACGTTTGGCCCTTCCTGGATTCTGGCCTGATATGCTTTAAGCATCATGTCTAGATCCTCAAAAGTAAGATCCGCTAGGACTGATCCTACTCTGGGTGGTGGGTGGGTTACGTGTGGTGGATTAGAATGTTGGGGAATGGAAGGTGGTGGGTTGGGGGAAGATGGAAAGGGTGGTGGTGGGGTGGTGTGAGAGTGGTTTTGAGATGTGAGTTCACTTATCTTTGCTTTGGTTTCTCTCAAGCTTTCTTCAAGTTCGCTCATTTTCTGTGACCATTGTCTTTTCATTCTCTCCCGGCTATCTCTCCATGCTCTTGTCCTTTTCTTGGTTATACTCTCTGTCTCACTAACCTCATAACTCTTCTCCTGCCCTACTCCTTGAGTCTGCTGCAAGGCTTGAGCTCTAGTGACCACATGCACGGGGGCGGCGGAAGTTATACTTCCCTTAGAGTCTACCACTAACCCAATGACGTTGATAGGAGTGATTTTAGGCATGTTATTAGGGTTCTTTGGGCAATCTCGTAAGAGATGCTCTTTTCCGCAGTCTTGACAGAAACCCTGAATTGTCATTGGTTGGGGTTGTGTAGGGGCAGGCAATGGGCAATCACGTATAAGGTGATCTCCCTAGCATCTGAAGCATGGTCCTCTAGGAAATGGGGGCCGTACCTGCCTAGGTTGAGGTCTAGAGTTGGGGTTTGTGTACATGACATTAGCATACTCAGGCTCTCCACTATTTTCACTTGGGTCTTCATAACAGTATGACTCGTTATGCTCGGGTGACTGCATGTAGTAAGCCTGTGGGCTATCAATATGTGTGGAGTCAAAACTATGGTCACTTGGATCACTGTCTGATAGCAACGGTGTGACTGGGACTATGGCTCTATTCAGATTTTCTTTAGCAGATGCATATTTCACTGGGATCACATTGGTGGGAGCAGGGGGTTGCTACGCTAGGACTGGTTGAGGTCTCTGTTGCCCTTGATAAGGTGGTTGATAAGATTGTTGTGTCTGCCGTATTGTTGTGGTGGGTACTGATTCTGGTATCTACCCTGTTGTGGATATGGTTGAGGGTAATTTTGCCTGACAGTTTGTTTGTTATAAGGGCAGTCTTGTGCGGTGTGGTTGGTGTACCTTCGCTCTATGGTGCAGTACTGGCTACTAGGATTCACTTGGGGTTGGGTCATAATAGGACAAACACTTGCCATATGGTCACCTCCACAAGTATAGCACCTCTTGACTGGGGAAAATCTTGGAATTTGTTTGCTAGAGACACCTAATTTTTTAGCTACCTTCTCTGCAAGTTCCTCAATGGATGTGGATTGACCAGATGTGAGGCTACTAGAGCTATCCGAATCCTTATAGATTTTTGATAGTTCTAACTCCTCGCCTAGATTATCCTCAATGTCTATGCACATGTGCACGCACTCTTCTATAGTTCTGGGGTCCTTCAGATACACATATGACCTGAGCTTGGTGCTCAACAATCCATCTAAGAACAAAGCCACTTGCTCGGCTGGTGTGGGTAACTCAGGCATTGGGCACCTCTCTACGTATTGCCTAAACCGTCTTCCTGCTAGTCTGACCGTCTCTTGAGGTGTTTGCTTGAAGTTATGAATTAATGAGGAAGTGTTGTGCCTTATGCCACTCTTAGAAAACTCAATGATAAATGCCTCTAGGAGCTGGTCTATGTTTTTAAAATGCCTCTCGTTCAGTGGTTGAAACCACGTAAGGGCAGTGTTCCTAAGGGTTAGACCAAAAGCATTATATTGTGTGAATAGGTCCTCTACCTGTTCAGCTTTCAAGACTTGCCTAAATTCTGCCACATGGTCATAAGGGTCTCCAGTGCCATCGAAGTAATTCTTCATGGACTTCACCAGTTGTGTTGGTCTCAGAGCCCTAGTGTGTTCTCTAGGCCTTGGCAAAGGGAATTCATCAGCATTTCTCTGGTTCCTTGGGGCTCTAGGTCTCTCGGTTTCTTCCCTATCTGTCCCTGTTCTCATCCTTTCTCTTCCTAGGGAGTTGGCAAAGCTTACCTCAGGTCTATCTCTACTACTATCTCTTTGAGCTCCATGAGCTTGGGAGGTCCCAGCTCCTTGGTGACTATAGGACACATTAGACCGAGGTTGGGGAAAAACAAATTCACCCTTCCATGTATAGGCATGTCTGCCATGCTCGGTGACCATGAAGATCCTCTCTGATGTATTGTCTAGGTAGGTTACTTTGCCTGGGCTATCAGGGTCTTTGAACTCATAGATTGTGAGAGCACTTACTTCCTGAGGTTGGGCAGGTTTATATCTCCAAAAAGCCTCATCGGTTTCTCGGTTTAAAAGCAAATCTATGCTTTTATTATCCTGTGGAATCCACTCTGGAGTCATGATTCTGGTCAAGACGGATTTACCACGGGGAGTTCCTGGCTCTCTCTCTAAGTTCCCTTGATCTATATCACCCATGTCGGTCTCTGCAATCACATTTCCAAACTCGTCTGTTCTATCAGGAACAGTGGTGATTACATAAATAGTCCCCTCTTTATCTAGGTATGCTCCATTTTCGAACTTGACTACCGGGTGTTCTAATCCATGGGGTTGATCGGGGTTCTTAATCTGGACCACAGATCTTCTCAGGCCATCTTCGTAGATGCGAGCACCTAGATGATTAGTCCTGATGTATTCCAATTGAGTCTTGTAAGGTCCTTCTGGCTTTTCTAGGTACGCCACCCCTGAACTACCTACTGGTCTCTCCATGTTATAGGACATTTCAGAATCACTTGTTTCTGATCGGGGAGTGTATGGGTAATCACTCAATTGCTGGGCCCAAGACCTAGCAGTGTGATTGACACTAGCTTCAGAAGATCTGAGGCTTTGTCTGTCTCGGCCTAAGTGTCTGCCTGACCTAAGGTTCATATGCCTAGTTTCTCTACCCCCTTGGTCCCAAGTACACTCTCGTTGCAGGTTAATTGGCACCAATCACTTTGTTCGTTTTAGTTGATTATTATGTTTATGATCTTGTCTGATATCACATTGTCAGGAATACTTAAGTGAATTTCGCACTTGATAAGTGATCGATTCAAGTTTACTTTTGTCCCTTAGGGTTTTCGCACTTAAGATCTACTTAATGCTTGCAATTTGGTTGATTAGTTCTCTTGGACTTAATTCATGCTTGACATTGCCCTAATTAATTACCACACCTAAGTCGTACGTAGCCTAGGCTAGGAATTGACAAAGGAGGGTTGAGAGAACTTCCAACCTCAATCCTCTGGTTGCTCCGACTGCTGCACAAGCCCAGGAAGCCTTCTCCCAAGCTTGGTACACACCCTTGCTAGCTTGCCTTGGAATGCCTTGCTTGCACACAATGTTCCTACAAAAGTTCTCAAGTTAATATAGCTCCTTTACCACAATGGATTGACTGACACACATCAACAATTACAGGCCCCCCTTGGAGTAACTCACTGTACCCCCAAACTCTTATGACCACCTAATTCTACTGAATGGCCAACCTAAAAATACATGTTCTAAAACTCCACATATGATTCTTACAAAAACCAGTCAAGGTCCACGTAGGATTCTCAACAAGCTTTCCAATGAGACCAAAATCTCATCAATCGGAGTTCGTATGGTGAAGTTATGACCATTCACGCACCTAGGGGTCAAAACAGGCTCTCAAGGTTCAGGAAATTCCTCCTTGGTTTCTACAAGTCCTCGACCTGCTCGGCTCTTAACACTTGTTTGAACTCGGACACATGATCATAAGAATCTCCTGGCCTATCAAAGTATTTTTTCATTGTGTTGACTACTTGAGAGGGTCTACGGGTTCTTGGGTACTCTCGAGGTCTAGGCAATGGAAAATCATGTTCATCTCTTTGATGTCTAAGTGCTCGGTGTCTCTCTCTTTCAAGTCTTTCACCTTCAAGTCCTGATCTATCTCTACCCACAATGTGTGCTAAGCTTACCTCAAGTCTCTCTCTAGTTCTTTCCCTCTCAGTTTCATGAGCCTTGGATGATCCTACACCTTGAAGTCCATGAGAAACATTAGATCTTAGTGGAGGGAAAATTAATTGGCCCTGCCAAGTGTATGCATGCCTGCTTTGTTCTCTTACCAAGAACATTCTCCCCGATGTGTTATCTAGATAGACAACTTTGCATGGTATCTCAGGATCTTTGAACTCATATATGGTGACTCCGCCCACTTTGCTAAGTTGATCTGGCTTGTACCTACAAAAAGCTTCCTCTGTTTCTCTATTCAAGAATAGTTCTATGCTTTTGTTATCTTGGGGAACCCACTGGGGAGTAATCACCCTTGTCAAGATAAATTTGCCTCGACGAGTTTTGAGTTCTCATCCTAGGTCTCCTTGCTCTAGGTCTCCTATTTCATTCTCGAGAATGATATTTCCAAACTCATCTATCATGTCTGGTAAGTGTGTACCCACATACATGGTTCCTACTTATCAATACAAGAACCATCTTCAAATTTAACCATTGGGTGTTCAAGTCCAAAGGATCGATCAGGATTTTTGGGTTGGACAATTGATCACCTCAGGCCATCCTCATAGATGCGTGCACCTAATTGGTTGGTCCTAATATACTCCAATTGTGTCTTATAAGGACCTTCTAGTGTATGCAGATAGGCAATGCTTGAGTTATCTGTAGGCCTTTCCATGCTAAAAGATATTTCTGGATCACTTGTTTCCGAGCTTAGTACGTAGGAATAATCACTCAGTTGTTGTGCCCATGACCTAGCCGTGTGATTGACGCTAACTTGAGATGATCTGATGCTTTTTCTATCTCGGCCTAGGTGTCTTCATGATCTTAGGTTCATAAGCTTTATCTTATAGTCCCAATTTTTTCCCAAGTACAACCGCATTGCAATGTTCTTTTGAATCAGTTACTTATTCTTTTATAGGTTTCTCTCGTATAATTTTAGCTTGAACCTGAGAAATTAGAGTTTTCTTGGACTTATGTCATGCTTATTGTCACCCTAATTAACCAATATCACTAGCCGTATTTAGCCTAAGCTAAGAATCGAAATAGGGGGTTAAGAATGATTCCAACCTCAAGTCGCTTCTCCCTTGATCACACTTGAATGATCCAAATACACGTTCCCAAACTTGCAGCAAACTTGCCACCTTGCTTTGACTCCCTTGAATGGCTCTCAATAGACCTGCAAATGTCCCAAGGTTAGATCAAGCTTTGGACTTAACATTTTTGATAGACCTCTTGCATTCAGGTATCTCTAAGACTTACACCCTTGTATTTTTGAAAAAAATCTAGAGCTCCCTTAATTCCTATTTTCTGTGGGATTCTCAACGAGCTTTCCAATGAGCTCAAAATCACTCAAAACGGAGTTCATATGAGAAAGTTATGTCCAATCAGGCTTCTATGGGTCAAAACAGGCAAACAAGACCTCTCAAAGAATCGTGATTTTTTGCAAATCAAGCAACCAAAAAGTCGTGTTTTTTACAAGTGCAAAAACCTGAGAATCGTGATTCTCTCAAAATCCACAATTCTAGGAAATCATGACTTTCTCAAAATCACCACGCAGAGAATCATGAATTTCTCAAATCTTTAAGTCTAGGAAATCACGATTTTCTCAAAATCACTAAGTCCAAGAAATCGCGAATTTCTCAAAATCACTAAATCCAAGAAATCGTGATTTTCTCCAAATCACCAAGCAGAGAATTGCAAATTTCTCAAAATGCACAAGTCCAAGAAATCGCAACTTTCTCAAAATCACCAAGCAAAGAATCGTGAATTTCTCAAATCTTTAAGTCCAACAAATTGCAAATTTCTCCAATCCTCTCAATCCAGAAAATCTTGATTTTCTCAAACGCCAAGTCCAAAGAATTGCGATTTTCTCAAATTTTCCAAGTCCAGAGAATCACAATTTTCTCAAATTTTCCAAGTCTAGAGAATCACGATTTTCTCAAATTTTCCAAGTCTAGAGAATCATGATTTTCTTGAAATTCTAAGTGTAGGGAATTGCGACTTTCTCCAAATCCAAAATGCAGAGAATTATAATTTTCTCAATTTTCACAAGTGCAGAGAATCGTGATTTTTTTAAAATCTACAAGCTACAGAATTGTGATTTTCTTGAATTTTCTAAGCCCAGAGAATCGCAAATTTCTCAAAATGCACAATTCCAAAGAATCGTGATTTTCTCACTTTTAAAGGATCGTGATTTTCTCAAAAAAAATTAGGAGGGAAAAATTTTTGAATTTTCTGAGAAAGTCACAATTTTCTGAGAAAGTCGTGATTTTTTGAGAAAGTCACGATTCTCTGAGAAAGTCGTGATTTTTTGAGAAAGTCGCGATTTTTTGAGTTTTTAGGTGGGAATTTAGAATTTTGCGCTAAGCCCCAAATGTGCAAAAAATCATGAAAAACACAAGCGCTTGCACTCCCAAGCACTTCCTAGCTCTTTCTTGCACTCCCACACATGCGAACTAATGTGAAAATGGTGAAAATGCACTCAAAAATGAAAAAATTCTATGAAGATGAAGATGGTTGAAAATGGATGAAGATGGTGATGATGATGATGATGATGATGATGATGATGATGATGAAGATGGAGAAGAAAAATCAAAAAATGAACAGAAAATGACTATTTTTTACCTTCCAATGTCGCAACTATCACAATGCTCGTCCTCAAGCAACGCACCCTAGCAACGGTGTCAAAATTTGGTGTAGCTCAAGCGTGAGTATCAACTCCTTTACTTGTGAATCCACAGAGATGTGAGGACTGGTATGAAGACCATGAGCATGTGAAGGCACAAATGTGTGAGTAAGAAGCACACTAGCATGCACCCACATGCACACAAGGCAAGATCAAAGAGAGGAACAATGGAAAGCTTTCTATTGCAAAGGAACTCTCTTACAAAAGCTCAAATCTCTCACAAACTACTAAGAAGATAACCTCAAAAATGAGCTCTCTATCTCTTTTTACATTTTTCTGACTAGTTTTGGCCCTAACCAAACCTAGTGTCTAGCCTGGTTAAAAATTAGGTTCTAGGGCTTGTTTGAGGGCTCAAACGGAGTCTAAAAATTATGAAAAATGGTAGCTAAATAATTCTAATACTCCTCAAGCACAAGAACTCGGCTTGAACAAAATGGAGTTAGAAAAATGTGAAATGATATTTACAATGGTTTTTAGTGATCAAAATCACTATTTTTATAGGGATTTCTTCTTAAAATTTGACATACACTTCTTGTAGCTCCCTACATGCTCCTTCTTCTTGTCCACTTCTTTGATGCATTCCTGCACCTTATGCTTGACCTTGAGTGCCAACAGCTTTCCTCTAGCTCACTCATTTTCTTCGACCATTGCCTCTTCATTCTCTCTCGGCTATCTTTCCAAGATCTTGTCCTTTTCTTTGTTAGGCTCTCGGTCTCACTAACCTCGGAACTCTTTTCTTGACATAAGCCTTGGCCTTGCTATAATGCCTGAGCTCTGGTGACTACTTGCATTGGGGCACTGGAAGTTACACTTCTTGTAGAATCTACTACTAACCCAATCACATTAATGGGAGTGATCTTTGGTGCATTGTGTGGGTTCTTTGGGCAGTCTCGCAAGAGGTGGTCTTTCCGACAATCTTGATAAAAGCCTTGAATTGTCATTGATTGGGGTTGTGTAGATGCACGCATAGGACAATCACAGATGAAGTGATCTCCCTAGCATATGTAGCATGGTCCTCTAGGTGTTGGGGGTCTCATCTGACTAGGTTGGGGGCTAGAATTAGGATTTTCATACATGACATCAGTGTATTCAAGCTCCCTGCTAGATTCACTAGTGTCTTCATAATAGTAAGTTCCATTATGCTCAGGTGACTGCATATAGTAAGCTTGTGGTCTATCAATATGAGTTGAGTCAAAACTAAGGCACTAAGGCTCTATTCAAGTTTTCTTCAGCGGCCGCATACTTCACTGGAATCACATTGGCTGGAGTTGGAGGTTGTTGAGTAGCATAGGCTGAGGCCTTTGTTGAGCGTGATATTGTGGTTGATAGGGTTGTTGGGGTCTACCATACTGCTTTGGTGGGTACTAGTTCTAGTATCTTCCTTGTGGATATGGATGGGGATAATTTTGTCCAACAGTTTGCTTGTTATAAGGGCAATCCTGCGCGATGTGATTAGTATATCTGCTCTCTATTGTGTAGTATTGGCTATTAGGGTTCACTTGGGGTTGATCCATAATTGGACACATGTTAGCCATGTGGTCTCCTCCATAGGTATAACACCGTTTTACTAGGGCAAGACTAGGTATCTATTTGCTAGAGACTCTTAATTTCTGAGCTACTTGCATACTCCACTGGAGGTCTCTCTTGGCACAATGGACAATTCTTAATCCACTCATGTATTTCTTTGTCCATACTAGGCCAATACACTCATAAACGTTTTAAATTCTATAATGTTCCTTGTTTGGAATAGTGATTTCCTAGCAATCCTTCATGGGCTTGTTGCAACCAACTGTTATGTTCATCCTCCTTGACACAACAAGCTAGTACACCCTCTGGCTTGCTTGTACATACTTCCTGCCATTATTTGATATCTTTGTGATTTTAAAATTTCATCAAACACTCCCTTGAAGTGATGTGAGAAAGGTGATTTGCCCTTAGGTGGGTTCTACCTTTCCTAACAACAACTTCAAAGTCGTACCATTAGTAAGAGGAACCATCTTACTAAGCATCCTATATTGCAAGGTTTATTGACCAAATATAATAGAGCTTGATGATCAGTGAAAAACTTGAACTTGTTGGCCAATAGATAGTGTGTAAACTTCTTGATGGCGTAAACCATGCCTAACCTTCTCTTTCTGTTCTTGTATAGTTTTGTTCAGCCATGTTTAGCTATCTACTAGCATATATTTACTAGCATGTTTTCTTTCTATATATATATATAGGCAAATATTTACAAGCTCATAACTAATCCAAGGCATAAGTGAGCTAAGTTCAAAATAATGTACATATGTGTACATATCTTCATCTTCTAGATATGCACTTCCTTCATGCTTCATAACTTGATCTTTTCTTCAGTCTTTGACTTCAATTCTTCATAAAAACTTCAATTGTTGATTGCCCTGCACCAACAGCTCCCCCTCAATCATCAATTGAGGTTTTCTCTATCTTCTTTATGCCTGCCATGTCTTTGAATCTCTGTAGCTTTGGTCCATCCAAGCTTTTGGTTAACATATCAGCTATCTGATCTTTTGTTGAAGTATGTATAAATTCAATTTCTTTATCCATCACCTTCTCTCTTAGGAAATGATACTGAATCTCAATATGTTTAGTCCTGGCATGAAAAACAGGATTAGCAGCTAAATACAATGAAATCATGTTATCTCCATGAATGGTGGGTATACTCTGAGTGATATCAAAACTCTTCATGAGAGTCTTGAGCCATATCACTTCCTTTGCAGCTTCAACCATCCCTTTGTATTCTGCTTCTGTAGATGACAAAGCAACTGTGTGTTGCTTCTTTGAACACCAAGAAATTAACTTATCTCCCACATAAGACAAGTATCCATATGTTGATCTCCTATCATCAGGATTACCTGCCTAGTCTGTATCACTATAGATCTTGATGTTTGTATCTGATGTAAAACCATAATACAAACCTTCTTTGAGTGTACCCTTAATGTACCTCAACACTCTTTGTCCTGCAATCCAATGTTCTTTCCTAGGACAATGCATGAATTGAGACAATACTCCCACTGCATATGACAAGTCAGGTCTAGTTAATGTAGCATAGATTAGACTACCAACCAAACTTTGATATAGCTTCATGTCCTTGAACTCTTCTCCTCCATATCCACTCAATTTATGATTCACCTCCATCGGAGTAGGTGCTACCCTGCAATCATCCATTTTAAACTTCATCAACAAGTTTTTCAAATACCTTTCTTGAGTTACATACACTCCATGCTGAGTGTATGATATCTCCATTCCCAAGAAATATGACAAGTCTCCCAAGTCACTGATTTTGAACGCTTTTGTCATTTGCTTCTTTAGACTTTGAATGTCTTTCTCATCTCTACCTGTAAGAATTATATCATCAACATATATGCACATGTAAATAAACCCATCTTCACTTGCTTTGACAAGCAAGCTACTATTTGCTTTAGATACTTGGAATCCAAGTTCTTTTAAGAATTTCACAAGTCTATAATTCCATGCCCTTGGGGCTTGCTTCAAACCATACAAAGCTCTCTTGAGCTTGCACACATGATCTGGATACCTTTCATCTCTGAATCCTTGTGGTTGCTCCATGAAAACATCATCTGAAATATAACCATTTAGAAAAGCATTCTTCACATCTAGTTGACATAATTTCCAACCTTTACATGCAGCAATGGCTATGAGTGTCCTGATGGTTGTCATCTTTGCCACAGGACTATAGGTTTCATCATAATCTATACCATATGTCTAAGCAAAACCTTTCACAACAAGTCTAGCTTTATACCTAGACACACTTCCATCTGCATACCTCTTAGTTTTGTAAACCCATTTACATCCAATGATCTTCTGAGTATTTGGTTTAGGAACCAAATCCCATGTCTGATTCTCCATCAATGCATCATACTCTTCTTGCATAGCTTTCTCCCAATTTTCCTTACCTTTTGCTTCTTCATATGTAGAAGGGTCTTCATCTGCCTTTATCATATAAGCATAATCTTTGGTAGCCAAAAAAGAAGTGTCATAGCTATACCTGTAGGTTGCCATTTGTGTCTTGATGACCTTTTGAATTCTCCACTCCTTGAGGTTTCTGGTTCATCACATTTTGGATCAAATCTTAGCACTTCTTCAACTTCAACCTGTACTTCATTCTTCTCCTCTTCATCAAATATCTCAACCTTTGATTTACCTTTCTTTTGATTCACAACTTCTTCATCACCTGCATAAATATTGATTGTACCTGCATAAATATTGATTGTACCTGCATACCAAGTACCTTGCTCATCAAATGTAACATCTTTAGACACAATGAATTGCTTTGTGGATGGACTCCAGAAACTATATCCCATCTGCTTATCATCATATCCAATAACTACATACTTTTCATCTTTAGGTTCCAATTTGTGCCTTAATTGTGATGGCACATATGCATATGCCAAACATCCAAATACTTTGCAATGATCTAAAGTAGGTCTCTTACCCTACCATGCCTCATATGGTGTCATACCCTGCAAAGCTTTACATGGTAATCTATTGACCAAATAAGTAGCTGTGTTTACAGCCTCAACCCACATGTAATTTGGGCAGTTTTTCTCCTTCATCATGGATCTTGCAAACTCAACAAGAGTTCTATTCCTCCTTTCTGCTACACCATTTTGTTGATGAGTGTACCTGCAAGTAATTTCCCTTTTTATACCTGCATTCCACAAGTAATCACTGAACTCATTAGAGAAATACTCCCCCCCTCCATCTGACCTTAGTTTCTTCAACTTATGACCTGTAATTCTCTCTGCATACACATGATAATGTTTGAATGTATTGAATACCTCGACTTATCTTTGATCACATACATAGTGATCCATCTGGTAGCATCATCAACATAAATCACATAATACCTTGAGCCATTGATACTGAAATCCTTTGATGGTCCCCACACATCTGTGTGTACCAACTCAAGCTTCTCTGAATACATAAAACCATGCTTGGAATAAGATTGCTTATGAGCCTTACCTAATTGACATGCCTCACATCTATATGTCATATGTTGACCTGCAACATTAGGCAATCCAAGCATTGAACCATTATTAACCATATCTTTGATACCTCTTTCATTAAAATGTCCAAGCCTTTTGTGCCAAAGATCTAACTCAGAGATCTTATGTCCTCCATAAGTGAACAAAGCATGACCAACATTACCTTGAATCTTCAATGTGAACAATCTTCCTTATTTCTTTCCTGAAACAATTTGTTTATATCCATTGCTAGGGTCTTCCACAAACACTCCATTAGTGAACCTAACTTCATAACCTTTTTCAACAATTTGTCCTACACTTATCAAATTCTTTGGAATTGTAGGAACATACAAGACCTTACT
The DNA here is from genome assembly GCA_020310875.1 of Ceratopteris richardii. Taxonomy (NCBI): domain Eukaryota; kingdom Viridiplantae; phylum Streptophyta; class Polypodiopsida; order Polypodiales; family Pteridaceae; genus Ceratopteris; species Ceratopteris richardii. The sequence continues at coordinate 82,248,031 of CM035407.1, read as the reverse complement.
CAAGAGAGTACTTCCATCCTTGGCCTTCACTGATCCAATTGACTTCACATTGTGCTTTGTATTGTCACCTGTTTGAACTACATGATTAGTTACCTTATTCTCCAAATCAGTCATCAAAACTATGTTGCCACTTAGGTGATTGCTACACCCTGAGTCAATGTAGAAGACTCTTTGGTCTTCACTTTGCCTTTCACAAGTTGCATTCATTATCAATGTTGAATCCTCCTTCTGATCTGAAGCATAATTGTAGTAGGTATTGTTGTATTGTTGACTTTGGAATCCTCTACCTGCATTTCTTCCAAAGTAACCTCTACTACCTCTACCTCTGAAATTACCTCTTTGATTTCTGCCACCTCTTCCTCTTGAATTAAAGTTTTGATTATATCCACCATTATTCTGAGTATTATGCCAACAATCATTAGCTAAATGATTTGTCTTACCACAAATCCATCAAGCTTTGACTCCATCTTTATTACTCCTGCCTCTTCCTCTACCTTTGCCACCTCCTCTTCCTCTTAGGAAGTTAGCTTGGCTAGTTGTACCTTCATCTTCATTTGCTTGTTGCTTCCCTTTGATATTCTTCTTCTTATCCTTTGAATACATTGCATGACCTATACTTTTATCACTTTCACCTTTGACATCCTGCTCAAACGTTAGCATGTGTCTTAGCAACTGATTTAGGTCAGGAGTAAAATGATCTAGTGATAATTCAATAGAAAAAATGAATGGCTTCCATTTATCATCACCTCTTAAACCTGTGAGGATTTGCCTTACCAATTTATCCTCCTCAATATCTTCATCAACTGCTCCTAATGCATCTGCAATGTCCTTCATTCTTGTTACATAATCTGAGATGGATTGAGAGGCCTTCTTCTTAAATGTGGTAAATTCTGCCCACAAGGATGCCTTCCTTGACTTTGTGGTGTTTTGGAAATGCTCTTCCAAAGCATTCCATATATCACTTGCACTTTCAAGACCTCTAATGTGAGGTAGCAAGTAGTCATTAATTGCCATGTAAATAATGCTCCTAGCTTGAGCATCTTTCTTCATCCAAGTCTTCAAATCTGATAATTCCTCCCTAGTTGGAACACTAGGATCTCTGAATTGAGACTTTTCTTCTTCACCTGTGATATAACTTATCAAGTCTTTGCTCATAAGATGAGCTTCCATCCTCATTGACCATGCTGGATAGTTCTCTCTATCCAACTTCTCTATCTGAAGAGAATCTCCCATCCTTTCTTCACATGTGTATTGGATTCTTCAAACTTTATGAGTAATAGATGTACCTTTACTTCAAATGATACTCATTTTGTATTCCTTCATGTCGTATGGCCTCCTTCTCAATATTTGCTCTCAAGGTTTCACCTTTTCAATCTTCCGATGTTGAATTCTTTATGACTGAAGGAGTCAGGATGCTCCTTTCTTCAATTTTGATGTTTCCTGCTCTGATACCACTGATGGAGAGGGTTAATCTCCAAAATAACAAGCTACTCTTGAATTTAGAGCACCTCTATAAGAGTAACTCAAAACATTCACCAATTTGAAAGACTAATGATCAATTATAAAGATTTTGGATAAATTGTGAAGAAGATGATTCTACAGAAAGTCTACTGCACATATCTCTCTCATTGACTTATCAAATGTGTAAAGTGTTTGATAAAACTTTGCACAAGGTGTCATCTATAGTTTTTGCACCTTCTCCAAGCTAAATCATTTCAAAAGATTCAGTAGATCTTGAGAAATGATCTTAACAAGTCACCTATGTCTAAAACTGTTCTTCTGAGAAGTCGATTCAAACACCTGTAGCTTCTAACACTTGGTTCTCTCAATCTAGAACCCATTTATGTGAATGCTTTTAGCCATAGGTAGCTTACCTTCCAACTTAAAGAATGAGTGCTTGCTTGGTCAAAACTTTACACTGTGGAAGGAGAATTGACCAAAACATTAGCATCTAATTTTGCGCCTCCTGTAACTTCTCTTCTTTCCATTTACACATGTAAATGTTCCTACACTCAATTCTCTCAGCCTGATCACAATTAGAAGCTGAAAATTTGTACAGAGGTCAATCAACTATAGACTTAGACTTGTACAAAAGAATTTCACAAAAGATTCAACATAGGAGGAGAATACTCAGAAAGATCACGTGCAACATTTCTTCATTTCTGGAAAATTTTTACATCTGAGTGATGAGAGAGATCCTACTCACTTCTAAAGTGTCTAATGACATCTAATTCCCCTCAAAAATTGTTCTCACATAATCTCTCATATTTTCCCCGACATTTTCTTTGTATATACAGGAAAATATTTACAAGCTCATAACTAATCAAAGGCATAAGTGAGCTAACTTCAAAATAATGTACATATGTGTACACATCTTCATCTTCTGGATATGCACTTCCTTCATGCTTCATAACTTGATCTTTTCTTCAGTCCTTGACTTCAATTCTTCATAAAAACTTCAATTGTTGATTGCACTGCACCAACAGTCAGTATTGGTGTTGTGCACAAATGTCTGTTCATCTCATTGAAGGAATTTTTGCATTCGTCATTCCACTCAAAATTTGTCAGCAAGGCATAAAGAGGCTTGGCTATGATTGCATACATGTGGATAGATATGTGGTAATATCCACAATTTCCCATAATTGATTGTACCTCTTTAACGTTCCTTGGCCTTGGCAACTCCCTTATGGCTCTTACCTTATCCTCATCTCTTGATATTACATTCTTAGAAACAATATGACCTTAGATCTTACTTTGATGCACCATGAACACACACTTTTGTGGGTTCAAAAACACTCAATATTCTCTACATTTGTTGAAGATTTGCCTGAGCTCAGGGATGTGGTATCTTCTTTCTTGGGAATGAGCACATAAACCATCCACATATACTTCTAAGCTCTTTCGCAAGAACTCTTTCAAGACATGAAATATGAGCCTTTGGAATGTTGTAGGTGCATTAGTGAGCTTGAATGGCATCACATGAAATGTAAAGATTCCCCACTCTGTGGCAAAGGCCATTTTTTGTTGATCTTCTAGGGCAATGGATACTTGGTTGTAACCTACAAATCCATCAAGGAAGCTATAAACTTCCTTGCCTACAACAAGCTCCAATAAATGTTCGGTGATTGGAAGCGCATAGCTATCTCTTATTGTAGTGGCATTAAATTCTTTAACGTTAATACACACTCACAACTTTCCGTTCTTCTTGGGCACCACTACAATGGGGGATACCCATTCACTATGCTCAATCTCATTGATAAATCCAACATCAATCAATCTGTCAATTTCTTCTTTTATTTTTGCAGCATAAATGTCATTATATGTGTAGGGCTTCTATTTGCTAGGCTTGACATCCATCGTCATGGGGATCGTATAGGATCATATTGCTGGATCTACCCCCTTGAAGTCTCGATAGGTCCATGCAAACACGTCCCTATATTCCTTTAATAAAGCTACAAGCTCTATTTCTTCTTCTATACTTAGGTCTTCTCCTATGTACGTACAATGCTTTTCACTCTCTTCAATGGTTACTACAATATTTTTGGTATTTTCTTTATTATCATATGCTTCTCCTATAATGGCCTCTCTCTTAGGCATTTGTTCCAAAAATTTTCGGTCTTCAACTTCATGTTTCTTGAAGTTCTCAGGTACTTCAAACAATGATTCCTTTTCTTCTTGTTTCACAGCTTTTCTTTTTCTTTTCCTTTTGACTACCTTCACTTCCTCCCTTTGAATTTACCATTTTAATGCTTGTGAGAGGTTCTTCTTCTTTTTGAGTAAATACTCCTACATCTTCTAGATAATGATCCTCTGAATCAAAGCAACTATCCATCACAATGGACTCTAGATCATCATCATTCTCTTCTTCTTCTATGACACCACTAGGGTCACACTCTTCTAGCAAGGGCTCACACATGAACACGGAGATATCATAACCCTCCTCCTCATCACAATGAGGTGTCCAGAATATAAGATATCTTTGGTGGTGTAACCTTGGTAGGTGATTGGAATTTAAGGATTACCTTCTTCACCTTCACTCATGTCTCCTATTTTTTCTAGAGGTATCTCTGGGACTTTCTGCTTAGATCCTTCTTTTGCAATATTGGAACCAAGTTCTGGAATCTGATTCGCCACATGTTTCTACAAATCAAGTTTTACTTTGAGCAGCTCTTCTAAGGTGAGATGACATTGAATCTTAGTGTTCTTCAGGACTTCAGTGTTTCTTGGAATCATTGAGTCTTCATTTGTTATCAATAATGTGGGAGCTCTTATTTGAAGAGATTCAAATTCCCATGGGCCTATGAATTGTGGAAACTCCTGTAAAAAAGATTCAAAATCTAATCTTCCCTCTTCTTGTTGCTCTACTTGATCTTCATAAATAGATGGAATGTCTTGGGGAAATTGATCATGAAGATCATCAATCTCAGGATTAGGAGGGGGATTACCCTTCTGCTTGGCCCATTTCTCTTCTTGTATTTCTGACAAGAACTCTTGAGAGTACTATTGAATTGAAAGAGGTGCTCCATCATCCATGGAATCAGGAACATAAGCTTCCATTGGTGGTGAGCTTTCACTTTCAACAACTCATTGAGCATGTGGAGATAAAGAAACCTCTGGCTTGTTTACCAACTGCTCTAATCTTTCTAATAAGCCCTAGAAATGAAAACTTGGTTTGATAGAATTTGTGTGATTAAACAATTGATTGGTCTCGAGCACAGCTTGAGCTAGTTCTACCATTTTGCACATTTTTGGCCGTTCAATCTCTAAATCGGCTCTAGGGTAGCTCTTATCTAGGTTTGTAGTTGTTGGACCTTCTTAAAGTCAAGCTTGGTAGGCCTTGAACATCATGTCCAAGTCTTATGGGGTTGGATCTGCAAGAACCGACCATCATTGTGGTCTATTTACAATGACACGTGGGGTGGGATGAGATGGAGTGGATGCAGTTTCGACATGCGAGGGGGTTTGAGATGCAATGTCTTCTATTTTTGTTTGTGCATCTTTTAGGCTTTGTTCTAGTTTGGATAACTTTTTAGTCCACTTACGATTGGCCTTCTCCCTACTATCCTTCCATGTTCTTGTTTTTCTCTTTCTAGGATCTCTTAAATCACTTGGCTCTGACTGCTAAGCTGGTTTAGCCTATTGTAAGGCTTGTGCCCTAATAATTGCCTATATAGGAGCCACGTTAACACTACTTGAACTTGAATCAACCACTAAGCCTACCACATCAATGGGTGTAACCTTGGGCGCACTAGAGGGGTTCCTCTGACCAGGAGATGTTCTTTGCAACACTCAGGAGTAAATCCTTGTATTGTTATATTTTGTCCTTGTCCTAGAGTTGGTAGGTGGGGACAGTCATGAATGAAATGGTCGTCGTGACATCTAAAACATGGTCCTCTAGGGGCTTGTGGTCTCATGTGTCTCAATTGGGATCTAGGGTTAGGACTTGTATACATGACGTTGGAGTATTCTGGCTCCCAATTTGGTTCCATAGGTGGTGCCTCATATTGATACAAATAAATCTCATTGTGCTTAGGTGACTCTATGTAATAAGCTTGTGAACTATCTTCATGGGTATAGTCAAAACTCTGAGCATGAGGGTCATTTTCTGAAACCAAGTCATCGGCACCAATGCTCTATTAGGGTTCTCTTCTACCACTGCATACTTAACTGGGATCATGTTAGTAGGAGGTTGCGATTGGTTTCCTAGGACTGGTTGTGGCCTATATGGTGCCTGATATTTTTGTTGGAACTGAGATTGATATTGTTGTTGTGGCCTATAATATGGTTTTTGGTATTGGTTCTGATACCTCGCCTATTGGTAAGGTTGCTAATAAGTTCGTCTGACAGCCTACCTATTGTATGGACAATCTTCAGCCGTGTGGTTTGTGTATTTTCTCTCAATAGTACAATATGGAGCATTAGGTTTTCCTTGGGATTGAGCCATTATTGGGCAAACATTAGCCATGTGGTCTCCTTCATAGTTGTAGTATCGCTTCAATGAGACCCTTGATGCTTGTCTATTTTGGACTCCTAGCTTCTTGGCCACCTGCTCAACTATCTCATCTATCTCAGTGGAGGTTCTGTAAGTATGGCCACTAGAACTTTCAAAATCCTTATAGAGTTTGGACAATTCTAACTCCTCACCCTAGTTGTCTTCTATGTCAATACACATCCGCACACACTCTTCTATGGATCTAGGCTCTTTCTAGGCTGTTATTGTTAATTAATCAATATCACTCGTTGTATTTAGCCTAAGCTAAGAATTGACTGAGGGGGTTAAGAATGATTCCAACCTCAAGTTGCTTCTCCCTTGATCACACTTGAATGCTTTGAATACACGTTCCCAAACTTGCAGCAAACTTGACACCTTGCTTTGACTCCCTTGAATGGCTCTCAATAGACTTGTAAATGTCCCAAGATCAAGCTTTAGAATTAATATTTTTGATAGACCTCTTGCATTCAAGTATCTCCAAGACCTAGTTTTCCCCCTTGTATTTCTAAAAAAATTTCTAGAGCTTCCTTAATTCCTATTTTGTGTGGGATTCTCAACGAGCTTTCCAACGAGCTCAAAATCACTCAAAACAGAGTTCGTATGAGAAAGTTATGTCCAATCAGACTTCTGAGGATCAAAACACGAAAACAGGACCTTTGACAGAATCGTGATTTTTTGCAAATCAAGCAGCCAGAAAGCTGTGTTTTTTACAAGTTGTTTGTTGTTACCCTTTGGAGTTGTCCTCTCCAATCATTTTAGCATGAAGGATCAACAATACATCTTACATTTGTCAATCCGAGAAGTATACAAAGACCACAGCCCCTTCTAAGTTAATGGAATCCAAGAATAAGAGGAAAATGACTGTTTTTCTGTGAAATGGTGAAGATGAAGAGAAATTTCTAGGGTTTTCATTATCTTGAGCTATACTACATCATTTTCAATGATCTTGGTGCCTAAAGCATGCCATTTTCTCAGCAAAACACAATTATGAAGTCAAATCTCAAAAATGATACATGTATCACACAGACGAGACAATCACGATTCTATGAAATCTAATGATTTCCATCTCTAGCTCTATTCTTCAGCACTTCCTCATTCAATACATCAAGAATCACCTCTCTTCATACACATCACTCAGAAATGCACAACTAAAGCTCACAAATTCCATGGATCACACATAGAATAGACTCAACAAATCAAAGAAAATCACATGGAAGTAGAAAACACGATTTCTTGCAAGAGAGCTATTCACATTACTTGGATAGCAAAAATAATACAACCAAATCTCTCAAAATAGAGGAAATTATCTTTTATACATTTTCAAGTGTCCCTTTTCACACTTGAATTTTGGTCCTTTTCCCTTCTAATCTAAAAATATGCTATCAAAGAGCTTCCAAAAATTCTAGAAAAAATACATATGATTCTAATTTACATGAGGAAGACTCTTCCTCATTTTTACATCATTTCTACAATTTTTTGACATTTTACAAATATTTCTCTTCAAAAAATGCTTCTTCTAACATTCTTCCCCTCCTAGACTTTTTGGCTCCAAAAGAAATTCTTGCTGATATATAATGAGTGCTTCCTTCACTTCTTCTTTCTTTGATATACCTGTGATAGTAGATCATGACTTTTCCTCTCTGTGATGTTCAAATTATTCACCATTTCAAATAATGCTTTTCTCCATTGTACTTCTGCTTCTAGTTTATCTATCATATCTTTCTTTAGGTATTCTGTATATGCTACTTCATAGGCTGTGAGTCTGGATTTTGTAACTACTGATAAATTTCCAAAGATTGTTTATTCTCTTTCAAAAAATCCATAATCAAAAGCATCCTCAAAAATCTGAAGATAGTGGCTACCCAAAAATATTATCCTGCTATAATAGGCCATTAAGCAGATTCTATCGGGGGTTTCACTTAGATCAAAAAGTAATGCATTAGTTGGTGAATTGAAACCAATATAATTGAGGGTTCTGACATCTGTATCTGTAAAAGTTTCTATACATGCCAATATGAGTCTCATCACTCTGATCAATAGAATGCAAGCTGGATCATTAACATCTTTATATGTAGATATGACAAACTCTGCTGTGTCAACCATATATTTCTTTGTTGGCCATCTTCCTGCTTTAGGTCCTGCTATCTTTGGAAAATTCAGCCATTTTGCTGGGATTTGTCCTGCGTTTCTCCTTTCCCAAAATACTATCCAATCCCTTCTCCTTGCTACTGGACAATAAGCTGGATTGATCTTTAGCTGAATTGGTGCCTCTTTCCATATTTTCCTGCATTCTTTGTTGGCATCCAACCACCTGTTCCTCCATTTAGGATTGGCTTTTTCAAATAACTCCTTTGTTACATTGATATCCTCTTCATATTCTAAATACTTATTTGATGACAATCCTACCCTTGCAAGCTGGTAATTTTTAATGCTTTCAATAATCATGCAAAAAGGTATACCTAGACCATCTGCTGCCCAATGGTGTTGGTCTGGATTTATTCCTTTGTTGAGAGCAAAATTCACAATTTGTTCTTCATATTCATTATGCATTTTTATGATAAATTCCATTCTAGATTCTCTATCTGTTAAGAGCTTCTGAACAAACTCATTTGAGTACTCAACTGCTGCTTTGTTTTCTTGTTCATCACCATGTTGAATTCTGTTATCATCTCCCCCTTCATATTCTTCTGCTTGTGTAGTCTCTACCTGTTCTTCAACCTGGCTATGTGGATTTTCTAACTTTTTCGGTAGCTCCTCCACCATCAACATTAAGCTTCTATTCTAAGATGTCCATAATTCTCTTTCTGATTTCCACTCACTTCTTTCTTTTTCTATACTCATCTGCCATTCACTTCTCTCCTTTGCTATATCCAAATGAAGTTTATTATAACCTCTCATTGAACTGGTAGCATGTACACTGGCTTGCTTTTCCAATTCCCTAGCTTCCTTCAGTTATGCTTGTAGTCTTATAATCTCTTTATTCAATTCTTCCCTCTCATCCTGTGTCACCTGTTCAATCTTGCTTTCTTCTTTTAATTGGCCTTCTTCCATCAACAATCTGTTTATTTCTTCATTTGCTTTGACCATAATCTGGTATGAGCTTTGAAGTGTTCTATATCTTCCTTCCATTTTCTTCAGCTCCATTTCTGTTTTGCTGATATGCTCTATCTGCTTTGCACAATTTCTCTTCAAGAAATTGAATTTTGTTTTGTTGTTGAACCTCTAGTTCTTCTAATGAGTATTATTTTGGTCAATTCCTCATTTCTTTCTTGGGTAGTCCTTAGTTGCTCCTCTAATTGCTCCTTTTCTTTCTTTTGATCATTAATGATTCTACTTCCTTTCACAAACTCTAATTCAGCCACCATTCCTGATATGATCATGTTTCTACTAGATGGTCTGAACTGCTCTATATTGCTCATGATTACTTTACAAGCAGACCTTATATCCTTGGGTATCCTTTCTAACCCAGCTTCTAATTCCATTTGTTTTACTTCTATCTGCTTTTCTTCTTTGTAATCATTCTCTTCTTCATCTTCTTCCTCATATTCTATGACCTGGTTCTTTTGTTCTTCATAGCCCCTTTCTACTTCCATTTCTTCTTTATCTGCAACATCTTCCTCATATTCTAATGTCTGATCCTCCTTCTTCTCATGATCTGAGGTTTCTTTAATTATCTCCATCTTTTCTGCCTTCTTTTTCTCCATTCCTTTTTGTTCCTCTTCAAGGACCTATCCTGAGTTACGGTTGAATCAATCTCCTGAGAGAGCTCTATCTGATCATTGATTATCCTGAGTTACGGTTGAATCAATCTCCTGAGAGAGCTCTATCTGATCATTGATTATCTGCTCCTTTTGTCCCTCTTCCTGCTCATCTATATCCATGAGATCCAAGTCTTCTTCTTTTCCCTGATCTTCTGCAGTTATGAACTCCTCACTGTTATTTAAGTCATAAAGTATATACTTTATTATCCTGAGTTACGGTTGAATCAATCTCCTGAGAGAGCTCTATCTGATCATTGATTATCTGCTCCTTTTGTCCCTCTTCCTGCTCATCTATATCCATGAGATCCAAGTCTTCTTCTTTTCCCTGATCTTCTGTAGTTGTGAACTCCTCACTGTTATTTAAGTCATAAAGTATATCTTCTATGCTTTGGTTTATTTCTTTTTCTGTATTCCCCTCTTTCACCTCTTTGGAAATCATTTTTTCTACTATCTCCTCAGTTTCCTTGATTTGATCTTTGTCTTCCTTCTTGTTTACTGAGCTGCATATCTGAGCTTCCTTTTCTGTTTCTAGCTTTTCCTCATTAAATTTGAAGAAGGTTTGTTGTGAAGGTTTTGTCCATAATGTTTTAAACCCTGGGTCCACCAACCCACTACTGAACTCCTTCCTTATTTCAACCTCTTCTTCCATCATCACTGCTTTGCCTTTTAGTATCCTTTTCTCTTCTCCAGGACTAACCTGTTTTGCTGCTTCTTCTTGGACCCATTTTCCTTGTGGCTTCTCACCCAAATCTTCTGGTGTTTTACTTTTTTCAGAGGCTTGTGCTGTCACATTTGGTGTGCTAGGTACTGAGAAATTCAAACTTTTCAACAAGAAGTTTTCAATGTCACTATCTGAGTCTGAAGAGAACTGTGAAGAACTAGCTATCCCTGACTTATCCATTCTTTGTTCTTCTAATACAATGGATTCCTTCTTCTTTTTTTCTTCTACTGGCAATTTTTCTGTCTCCTTCCTCTGTGCTTGTTCAACTGCTTTTCCCTTGTTCTTCTTGGTCAGCTTCCTTTTCTGCACAGGTTTCTTCTGAACCTTTTTCTTCACTACTATTGTAGTTCTGGTTTCAGGAGGACCTTGTAACTCCTTGAAATAAGCTAACAACTCCACTTCCTTTTTAACAAAAACCTCTTCAGTCTCTGCTGCCATCATCTGATCATGCAACTCCTCATAGTGTTCTACTTCTTCTTGTATCCAGTCAGTTGCTTTACATGAATAGTCTTCCAACATCTTTTGATATTGGGCTTCATAGATTGCCCTTTTGTTGTTCCCTTGAGCCAGATAAGAATATAATTGTTCCTTGCTTGTCTGAGGTGGATGTGGTTCATTTGAAGACTGAACTTCCTTTTGAGCAGCTTCATGCTCTTCCTTAGTTGCTTCCACCTGTTCCAATTCTACCTTTATGGGATCCAATCTTCTTTTCTTTACACGAATGACTTCTTCTGAGACTCCCTTTCTTTTCCTTTCTGCTCCCCTCATGCTTGGTTGGGCTTCTACTTCTCTTACAGACTAGAAGGACTTTTGATTCCTGTCATCAAACTTCTGAAGTATTGAGCTTCTAGAGTCAATTTCAATTGATCCTCCATTCCTAGAACATGATATATAATTCTTGTCAAGAATTGAGCCCCATTCATGAACTTCCTTTGCTCCCAATGTTTGGCTACTTCCTTCAATTGATCATGTATATATGGAGTTACATCCATTATTCCAAAAGGTTTGTTTCTGTCCTTATTATTGAACATGATCAATGTCACTGGTTTGTGTGGCATGGTGTATCTAGGTAGTTTTGGAAAACAGAAATATTGAAGGAACATTCTGATAGCATACTCTTTGTTCTCTTTTCCTTTAAAATAAGGGAATTTGGAATATCCTGCATAGGTTGCTTTATTCTTCTTGACAAACCTGTTGTCCAACTTAGTTCCCATGGAATAAAACTGGAGAGCTGCCCTGATATGCTCTGCCTTTATAGTAATATTTACTTCTTTGTTTTCCTTGTCCTTGACTGAACACCTAAAATATGCCTCATTGCCCTTTCCAACTTCCATTAGACTATTCATCACCTGTGCTACTCTTTCAAAGTCTATGAAAAATAAGGGTTCATCCAACAGCTTGTGTAATCCTACTGCTTTCCGTCTTTTGTAATTGACTGCAAGTTTTTGGAATTTGTAAAATTCTTGGCACAGCATGGTGTACTTGTGACCTCCAACTCCCACAGTAAAAATATGCTGACCAATGATACCAAGGGTTTCCTTGAGTTCCTTGGCTACCTTCTCCGTTTCTGGAATTTCCTGCTCTTCATCACACTTTAGCTCCACTTCTTCTACTGCAGCTTCACTGTCCAAGAACCAATGTCCTCTAGACAGAGTTACTGAGTCTGCTTTGAAATCATGGATTGGTAGTTCCTTTGGATTCACCATTCTGGAAAAAATATAGCATCACACAAAAAGAAAACTCCACCCACATGAGTCTCAAAAAGCATAATAAAATCACATTGGTCTTGAGATGTAATGAATAAAAACAAATGAAAATAAAACTTAGAGAATTCTTGACTTCCTTATTTGAGATAAAAAACTCAATTGAAGTGAAGAAAGAATTTGGAAAAAGAGAAAATGAATGAAAAATAGAAATCTGCTACATTACAACCTATATCTTGCTTGTGCTATATAAATTATATAATTAAAAGAATTACAAAAGAAAAATGGATAATTTTTCTCTCTTGTTTTTTCTTTTTTTTTCTATATATTTTTTTAATAATAAAAAGAACAAATGAAAAAAAAGAAAATTTTGAATGAAAAATAGAAACCTGCTAAATTACACCCTATATCTTGCTTGTGCAATATAACTTATATAAACAAAAGAATTACAAAAGAATTGATAATTTTTTCTCTCTTTTTTTAAATTTAATTTAATTTTTTCTCTTACTCTTTTTTTTTCTTTTTCTCTTCTCTTTTTTTTAATATAATAATAATTTCCTCCACTTCTCTCTCTTCCCCTCCTATCTCTTTTCTTAGAAAGAGAATAAGGTAGAGTCAAATGGAAATAATTTCCAAGATGTCATAATTTCCTTCTTGTAAAATCTGAATTTCTTCAAGAATCCCATGTGTGTTTCAGATAAGTCTTTCCCTCCATCTGTAACTATTTGTATTGTCTAATTAGCTATCCATCTGTAACTAATTGGATAGCTCCACTTTTGCTTATTTGATTGATAATATAAGGTCCATGTCCTTTTTTCTGAAATTTCTTCTGATGTTCTTTTACTGTGAATGCCAAAACTAGATCTCCTTCTTGTAAGTCATTTTCTTTAATATGAACATCATGATAAGCTTTTTGCCTTCTCTTATCTGCATATATGCTCATGATTGCTTGAAGTCTAGAAGCTCCCAACTTTTCCAACTCCACCACTCTCTCAGATAAGTCATGTTCAGTCCATAAGTATTGACTACCCACCTTTAGTGTTGGAATAAGGAATTCTAAAGGCTGAACTGCATTTTTTCCATATACCAAATTAAATGGTGTGGTTCCAAGTGAAGTTTTGTATGAAACTCTATAAGCCCATAAGACATGATTAAGTTGCAAATCCCAATCATTCATATTCATGTTTACCAATTTTGACAACACAGTGCAAAGTACTTTATTAGTACTTTCTGCTAATCCATTGGCTTGTGGGTGATATGGGGCTGACTTTCTATGACTGATCATGAAATACTCAGTTATATTTTCTATGATTTGGTTCAAAAAATGAGGCCCCCTATCACTTACTAATTCAATTGGTAATCCAAATCTGGTGATGATATTTTCATAGAGAAATCTTGCAGTGGTCTGAGCATCATTCCTTTTTGTAGCCTTGGCCTCTGCCCATTTAGTCAGATAGTATGTGGCTACTAGTATGTATTCAGCATGGGACTGTTTTGTTGGAGGATGTATGGGTCCAATGAAATCCAACCCCCATTTACTAAATGCTCTTGCTGAAATCAATGGTACTAGTGGCATATTATCTCTTTTATTTGGTTGACTCACTCTTTGACAAATGTCACATCTTTTCACATATGTTCTTGCATCAGGAAATAGAGTTGGCCACCAAAAACCAGAATATAATATGAGTTTAGCAGTCCTATCACTTGAAAAATGTCCTCCTGCCACTCCAGAATGTGCCATTTCTAACATTTCCACATATTTATCTTCAGGAACACAAATTCTTAAATATCCATCCATCCCTTTCTTGTACAATTGTTCTCCTATCACTTGATACTCTTCATAAATCATTTGAAGATTCTTTGAGTCTGCACTATCTCTTACTAGCTTTTCCTTCTTGTTTCTTTTCAACTCCTCAATTATGTTTGCACTCCAATCTAGATTTTTTTGAAACCAATAGAAGGTTATAATTTCTGAATTTTTCAAGGATTGGCATTCCCAGCAGTTGGCAATATACTTTTTTACATCTTGAATCTTATTAGGCCAATGTACTCCCATCCTATTGAGATTACTTAGGGTTACTATCATGGAAGGATGAGTACAAGGGTTCCAACAATGAGCTCTTCTTAAATACTCCTGTTGCTCATCTTCTGGAGTACAATATTCCAGTATGCCCATATGATTAAGATGATACAAATGCCCAGCTAACAGCATAAAATTCTTGCTTTGTAATACCAAATGTGTGTTGTTTCCAAATGTTCTACAGGGTCCCATGGTTAGCAAAGGTACTAAAGTCATGGCCCATTCAGGAATACTTTCTACTTTGAACAAATATGTATCTGGCAAGTCATCATCTAAAGGTGAACTTGGCTCTTTAGCTTGGATCCAAGACAAATGGTCTACTCTCAAATGAGTTTTTCCTTGTCTGACCACTACCTCAAACTCAAACTCCATCAGTAGAAGAAACCATCTAACTATCCTACCAGTGTGACAAGGTTTGTTTACTAAGTAGAGTAAAGCTTGGTGATCCACAAAGAATTTAAATTTGTTGGCCAAAAGGTAATGTCTATATTTTTTCACAGCAAATATCATTCCCAATCTTTCCCTCTCAGTGGTTGTGTAATTTTTTTCTGCTGAATTCAATTGCCTACTAGCATAAGCAACTGGAAAGTCTAGTTTGCTTCCTTCTATTGGTTGTGCTAACACACATCCCAAAGCATAGTTTGAAGCATCCACATGGACATGGAAAATTTTATCCCACTGTGGGGTTTTTAGAATTGGTGTTGTTACCAAACAATTTTTTAGAGTCTCAAAAGCTTGGTCACACTCTTTGGTCCACTCAAATTTTGTGATCAAAGCATACAAAGGTTTTGCAAGGTCTGCAAACTTGTGTACAAATTTTCTATAATACCCGCAATGTCCCATGAAAGTTTGAAGTTCCTTTACATTTGTTGGTCTTGGAAGTTCCACTATGGCCTTAATTTTTCTTTCATCTGTTGAAATTCCATTTCTGGAAACTATATGACCCAACATTCTCCCTTGCTTCACAAAGAACACACATTTTTCTGGATTTAGACATACTCTGTATGTTCTACATTTTTTGAATATATTTTCCACATCCTTCAAATGTCTTGTCTTTTTAATGAAAAAGTGCAAAGATCATCCACATAAATTTCCATGATATTTCTAAGGAATTCTTTGAATATGTGACACATTAATCTTTGAAAAGTTGTTGGGGCATTAGTTAGACCAAAAGGCATAACCCTAAAAGCATAGATTCCCCATTCTGTGGAAAAGGCATTTTTATGTTGGTCTTCCAAAGCTATTGGTACCTGATTGTATCCTGAAAAACCATCCAGAAAACTATAGACCTCCTTACCTGCAACTCTTTCCAAAAGATGGTTTGTTATGGGTAATGGATAGTTATCCCTTATAGTTGCAGCATTCACCTTTTTCAAGTTAATGCATACCTTGAGTTTCCCATTCTTTTTTGGTACAACTATAGGAGATATCCACTCTGTGTACTCAATCTCATAGATGAAATTGGCAGCCAGCTGCTTGTCAATTTCTTCCTTTATTTTAGCAGAGTATTTGTCATTGAATGTGTAGTGTCTTTGTTTGCTAGGTTTTGCATCAGGTGTAATAGGAATCTTATGTTCACAAATTTTAGGGTCAATTCCTTTTAAATTCTTGTAACTGTAAGCAAACACGTCCCTATAGTTTTTGGCCAAATTCCTTAATGCTTCCTCCTCTTGATTTGTCATGTCATCAACTATTACATTATGTCTTTCTTCCCCTTCTTCCTGGGTGATCATCACCTTCTTAGTTTGTTCCTCATTGTCATATGCCTCTCCTTTTTTCTTTTCTCTCTTTGGTTTCACTTTTAGAAGTAGTCTGTCTTCTACTTCATAAGTCTTGAAATTTGAAGGTACATCAAACTGTTGATCTTTGTTTGTTATTTTCTCATTTTTTTCAACCTCTTGATCTTTTTCTATTTCCATGTGTTTGTTTTTTCTATATTTGCCTGAAATTTTGTCTTTTATTGCATCTGTAGCTTCTACTTCTTCCAAATATTGTGTTTTACCATTTTTCAATATTATTCCTTCCTCCTAGTCCTCTTCTGTTTTTGACACTTTTATCATTTGTATTCCTATGTGAAAAATATCATATCCTTCTTCATTTTGGAATTTCACTCCCACATACTCATCATTAGCTAGATCCATGGTGGTCAAAATCTGATTCCAACCATAAGGCTCAAATTCTTCATCTTTGAATTTTTGTGGTATATAGCTCTCATCCTGAGTTTTCCTTTCTTCTACACAATCTTCTTTTCTTATCCTTCTTTTTCTATCTATGAGATTCCTTATCACATTGCATTTCCATATTGATGATTCTGTTTCATTCTGATCTTCAATCTCTGATTCTTCACTTAATTCCTGATTTTGATGTATTTTGAACCATTCTTGAGGGGACATGTCACAGTATTGACCATTTCTTAAATTCACTCTGGTTATCCTTCATTTGCTTTGAAGATATAGGCAATCATTACCCCAATCTTGCACAATTTGCATTTGTCTCATAAATGGTCTTCCTAGGATGATTTCATATGAAGTGGATTGTGGGAATTCAAATATGGCAAAAGTATGCTCTATTTCTATTCCACATATTTCCACAATCACCTTTTCCCATATTCCTAGGGGTTTTTTTGTGTCCATCTGCAAGTTGTAATCTCATTTTAGTGGGTACTAATTCATTTTTTCCCCATCTTTCCCATGTTTGTTTAGTCATGATAGCCACACCTAATCCACTATCCAATATAGCTTTGGCATGATTTTTACCAAATTGTATTTTCATAGTTGAGTTCCCTTCTTCTCCTTCACAATATCCTCCTATTTTATCAATAGGAATGTACAACAACTCTTCCAATTCTTATTGCTGTGGATCAAAATTCTCTGGTATTACTTCCCACTTTTTCATATTGTGTTGTAAGTGAGGATTTTGTTTTACCAATTCTTCCATTGTGGTGTGGTATAAAATTGTACATTTTTTTTCTATATTAATTTGGAAGGTTATGTGTGAATTATCTTCCTGATCAATAGTTTTCCTTGTTTCTGTTACATTTGCTTCCCCAACTGTTGTTTGATAATTGTCTGGTTCCCCTATTTTGAGTTGTGCTTTTTGTATGATTTGTTTACATCTTTGCATCCTCTCATCCTCTAAATCTGGCATAGGATATATCATTCCATGATCTGTAGGATTTGGTCCCTCTTGAATTCTTCCCTTGTATGCTCTTATCAAGGTTCCAGACTTTAAGAATTTTTTCTCTCTTGCTGGGTTTGTGTATTCTGAGGTTGACTATTGTTTAACTGTTCTATAGTCTCTTCTTCCAAATTTTTACCCATTCTCATTTTTCTTTCCCATCTCCCTTTTTGTCTGTTTTTCCTTTCTTTTGGAAATGGAATTTTCTTATGTTCCTGTGTTTGTGTCTCCTTCATTGTTTCTTGTTGTTTAGCTTGTGCTCTTGTTATAGCATTTACAGTTACCTGATCATGGTCACTCAATTCTTCTTGCTCCATTATGTTAACTGTTTTTAATGGTATGTTACTAGATGTGTTCTGTTGTTTTTTAGGGTTTCTCGAACAATCCTTTATTAAGTGTTCCCTACCACAATCCTTGCAATAAGCTCCTTCTATTCTTAGTATAGGAGGTTGTGCGCAGTCTCTAATGAAATGTTCTCCCCCATATCTATAACAAGTTATCTTTTGACTCCCTTTGAACTGAGGTTTCTCATTGGACATGTAATTATTGGTTATGTACATGAATGTGGTTGTATCCATTTCAATTCTCCCATTTCCCAAATCTAGAGCTTGCAGTTCTGGTTCCCTTTGTACATATCCTTCCCACTCTTCCTGATATCCTTCATTCCAAGGATAATCCTCTCTGTAAGATGATCTTAGTCTTGAGCTTTCTATTGGTGTGTATTTGACTGGTACCACATTTGTTGGTAATGGTGGTTGTTGCCCAAGTACAGGTCTTGGTTGCTCAACAAATCCAGATTCTCTTTGTAAATTATGTTGGTTCACATATTCTCTTTCCTTAATGGGTTGTTTATTGTAGAAGCATTCTTCTCTGGTATGGTTTGTCCATTTTCTTTCCAATGTACAGTATTTGAGTGTTTTTCTATCTTGAAAATGTTGTGGTTTTTTATATGGACATTGTTGCACCAAATGATTTTCTCTACAATTATAGCATTTCTTATTTGTTGCTATCTTGGTGTTTATCAGATTTGTCTTGGTGCTAACTTCTAGGGCTTTGGAAATGGCCTGTGCTAATTCTTCTGCTGGTGGGATTTTATCTTCATTTGTTCTAGGTTGATCAAATGCTAATAGATCTTGTCCCCTGTTGTCCTCTAAATCTATTGCCTCTTTCACACATGCTCCTAGGTCAGGGCATCTCCTATAATACACCAAGGTTCTTAACTGTGCACTTCTCAGTCCTTCTATGAATAGAGATACTTGTCTTGCCATGGATGGTACCTCCTCTCTGGGACATCTATCAATGTATTGCTTGAATCTCCTGGCTGCCTCTCTCACATTTTCATCTTTTTGCTATTTAAAGCTATGTATCAAGGTAGCTGTACTATGTTTTATCCCAGTTTTTGAGAATTCCCCTATGAAGGCTTCAAGGAAAGATTCAATATCTGGATACATTTCTTTTCTCAAGGGAATGAACCAAGATAGTGCAGGTCTAGTAGGGTTAGACCAAATGCTTCAAATTGTACTTTATAATCCTCTACTTCTTCTGCCCTAATTAATTATCTAAATTCTGCAGCATGAGCATGAGGATCAGAATATCCTTCATATTGATTCTTCATGCATTTAGCTACTTGATAGGGCCTGAGCATTCTTCCCTGATTTTGCCACTAGTTTCTCCTTCTAAATTGAAAATCATTAATTCCTTCTGCTTCTCTTTCAAAAGGATTTGGGGAAGTATGTACTCTCCTACCTTGTTGTTGTTCAATATTGTTGTGAGTTTCATTTTGTCTTGGCAATTCTGGTTGCCCTAGGTTTTGTTCCCAAGGTCTCTTGTCTGCACACTGCCCTAAATCATTAGAGTTTTCTGGATCCTGTGAGAAGATGTATACACATCCTTGTCTATCCTCATATCTGCCATCCTTAAATTGTGCCACTGGTGTTATATTCAAGGGAACTTCTAAATTTCTCAACCTAATGAGAAACTTATGCATCCCATCCTGATACACATAGGTTCCAAACCTATTTGTATACATATATTTGAGAATATTTCTATAATCACTAGTTTCAGAAGGTTCATTGGTTTCATTTAGATTTTCCATGTTATTTTCCTGCTCTAAATCTTTTTCTTGTAAATCTCCTATTACTGGGTCTATCTCCTTCCTTTTTAGATCTTTTTTAGAGGGTGTGATCAATTTATTACCAGATCTCAAAATCATCCAACTAATTCACGGTTTTCTGAAGAGAATCGTGTTTTTCACGATCCTGTGAATAGAATCATCTTTTCTGGGATCTTCAGAAAATTGTAAATTTTCTCATAATTCTATGAAAAAGACTTATCTTTTTCACTATTCTTTGGATATTCTAAATTTTTCAACAAATTTGTGAATGGAATCGTGTTTTTCACGATTCTGTTAATAGAATCGTGTTTTTCACGATTCTGTGAAGGGAATCGTGTTTTCCACGATTCTGTGAATAGAATTGTGTTTTTTCACGATTCTGTGGAGAGAATCATGTTTTTCACGATTATGTGAATGGAAACGTGTTTTTCACAATCCTGTGAATGGAATCATGATTTTCACGATTCTGTGGATGGAATTGTGATTTTTCACGATTCTGTGAAGGAAATCGTGTTTTTCACGATCCTGTGAATGGAATCATGTTTTTCACGATTCTGTGGAGAGAATCGTGATTTTCACGATTTTGTTCCCAGATAGTCGTGATTGCTCACAATTGTTAAAAACACGATTTTCTTATGAGAATTGCATTCTGGGAATCACGATTTTGTGTTTAATTTTAGAGAGTCGTGATTTTGTGATTGATCACAGAATCGTGATTCTGAGCAGATTTTCTAATTTTTCTGGTTCTTGTTTTTTAAGTTTTTTGTTTCTCAAATAGAATCGTCTTATTCAAATTTTAACATGCAATAAAAGAGTTTTAGCAAAAATATTATTTTTTCTCAAGAAAATTCAAAAGTCTAAAAATCACGATTCCATGTTTTTTACAATTTTCTGTGTTTTTGTGCTTTTATCATTATGTGAAAACTTGAAAACATGCAAAGATTTATTGGAAGACCATTACCTTGCTTGCTTGATCAAAATAGATCCAAGAACTTGTATTTGTTGAAAGTCGCGATTCTGTTCAATTCTCTCACTCTCTCTCTCACTCAAATGAACCTTTTTTCTGAGATTTCATGCTTTTATAGCCTTCAGACAATCACGATTTTGTGTGGATTTCTCAGAATTTCCACTTTCCAATGTATAATCCTTATTCTTTAGTAATTTTGTGGTTTTGAATCCCAATTCTTATCTTTTTAACAAAATTTTACTCCCTTTATCCTACTGATGAAAATCACGATTCTATACCCAATTCTTGATTTATTCACTTGATGTTCAATTCTTACTGATATTTTTAAATTGATTTTCTTTACTCACTCAACTTTATGAAACCTCTTACAATCACTTACCTCAATACCCAAATGTGCAAAATAATTCAAATTCCTTTTCTTCCAGAAAATCGCAATCCTGTGAAGAGAATCGTGTTTTTTCTGAACTTCCAGTTTTTGCAGTTTTTTGACTTTTCTTTCCACTTGGTCCCCTTCAATGTTCTTTACCCACTCCAAATCACTTGTCACCTGCAATTATACACCACCAAACTCATTTAAAAAGTATTTTTTGAAAAATTTAATAGCAACTTCCACTCTAGCTATTTTTTATTTTCTTTCAATTTCCAGAATTTCTTTTCCACTTTTTCTCCTCTACTTTCAACAACAATCCTTCAGTCCAACTTTCTAAGAAAAAAGGAAATTTGTTTGAATTTTTTAATGGATTTTATGAATTTTTTTAGTATTTTTCACTAAATCAAGGTAAACACTTCACTTAGGGTTTCTTGTTCAGAGATCCATTGATCTTTTGTTTCATGATTGGTTATATTCTTCTATGCTTGCTATCTAATCAGTTTAGGAGTAGAGATTTCCAAAGAAATATGTGCTAAGAAGTGCAATTATCAATTCATGCAAAGATAAACTCAAACAATTTTTCTTTTCAAGATGCAACTAAATCTTCTCTCAAGATTATTGTTTTGCCTTAGCTAAACAAATGGATCTTACCTATTTTCATATAGCTACTTTACTTGACTTTACAATCATGTCATCTTTTCCAAGATTAACAAATTTGCTTGGTACTTAAGTCAACAAGCACTCTACAAATGCAAAGATAGTCACATTTTACCTTTCCTCCAACAATCTTGATTCAATTTTTCACACACCTGCACTTTACTCTCAAAAATGATATGATCAACTATCAATTTGCAAGAATTTTACAACTTCTTTATCTCAAAAGGTTAACTCTTGCTTCCTTTTCCCAAAAGACAAACAAAGAAACCTACCTTTTCATGTTTCCTTTTCTTGATTAAAGAGTAGTACATTTTCAATGTGTTCAATACCATCAACAATGGAAGATCCAACAAGGTCCAAACTTCAATGCAGCTTTTGCATTGTTCCCTGGCAACAGCACCAATAAATGTTTGTTGTTACCCTTTGGAGTTGTCTTCTCCAATCATTTTAGCATAAAGGATCAACAATACATCTTACATTTGTCAATCCGGGAAGTATACAAAGACCACAGCCCCTTCTAAGTTAATGGAATCCAAGAATAAGAGGAAAATGATTGTTTTTCTGAGAAATGGTGAAGATGAAGAGAAATTTCTAGGGCTTTCATTATCTTGAGCTATACTACATCATTTTCAATGATCTTGGTGCCTAAAGCATGCCATTTTCTCAGTAGAACAGAATTATGAAGTCAAATCTCAAAAATGATACATGTATCACACAGACGAGACAATTGCGATTCTGTGAAATCTAATGATTTCCATCTCCAGCTCTATTCTTCAGCACTTCCTCACTCAATACATCAAGAATCACCTCTCTTCATACACATCACTCAATACACAACTGAAGCTCACAAATTCCATGGATCACACATAGAATAGACTCAACAAATCAAAGAAAATCACATGGAAGTAGAAAACACGATTTCTTGCAAGAGAGCTCTTCACATTACTTGGATAGCAGAAATAATACAACCAACCCTCTGAAAATAGAGGAAATTATATTTTATACATTTTCAAGTGTCCCTTTTCACACTTGAATTTTGGTCCTTTTCCCTTCTAATCTAAAAATATGCTATCAAAGAGCTTCCAAAAATTCTAGAAAAAATACATATGATTCTAATTTACATGAGGAAGAGTCTTCCTCATTTTTACATCATTTGCATAAATATTTCTATAATTTTTTGACATTTTAAAAATATTTCTCTTCAGAAAATGCTTCTTTTAACACGTGCAACAACTCGAGAATCGCGATTCTCTCAAAATCCACAATTCCAGGAAATCGCAACTTTCTCAAAATCACCAGGCATAGAATCATGAATTTCTCAAACCTTTAAGTTTAGGAAATCACGATTTTCTCAAAATCACTAAGTCCAAAAAATCACAAATTTTGCAAAATCACAAAATCTAGGAAATCACAATTTTCTCCAAATCACCAAGCAGAGAATCGCGAATTTCTCAAAATGCACAAATGCAAGAAATCACGACTTTCTCAAAATCACCAAGTAGAGAATCATGAATTTCTCAAATATTTAAGTCCAAAAAATTGCAAATTTCTCCAATCCTCTTAATCTAGAGAATCGCGATTTCCTCAAATGCAAGTCCAAAGAATTGCGATTTTCTCAAATTTTCCAAGTCCAGAGAATCGCAATTTTCTCAAATTTTCCAAGTCTAGAGAATCACGATTGTCTCAAATTTTCCAAGTCTAGAGAATAACGATTTTCTTGAAATTCTAAGTGTAGGGAATCACGACTTTCTCCGAATCCAAAATGCAGAGAATCACGATTTTCTCAATTTTCACAAGTGTAGAGAATCGCAATTTTCTCAAAATCTACAAGCTAGAGAATTGTGATTTTCTTGAATTTTCTAAGCCTAGAGAATCGCAAATTTCTCAAAATTCACAATTCCAAAGAATCGCGATTTTCTCACTTTTAAAGAATCGTGATTTTCTCAAAAAAAATAGGCAGGAAAAAGATTTTTAATTTTTTGAGAAAGTCGTGATTTTTTGAGAAAGTCGCAATTTTATGAGTTTTTAGGCGTGAATTTTGAATTTTTGTGTTGAGCCCCAAATGTGCAAAAAGTTGTGAAAAACACAAGCGCTTGCACTTCCTAGCTCTTTCTTGCACTCCCACACATGAGAAATGATGTGAAAATGGTGAAAATGCACTCAAAAACGAAAAAAACTATATAGATGAAGAAGGATGAAGATGGTGATGATGATGATGATGAAGACGGAGAAGAAAAATCAGAAAATGACTATTTTTTACCTTCCAACATCGCAAATCTACGATCTTACCATCCCAGTGCTCGTTCTTGAGCAACGTACCCTAGCAACAGGGCCAAAATTTGGTGTAGCTCAAGCATGAGTATCACCTCCTTTACTTGTCAATCTACGGAGATATGAGGTCTGGTATGAAGGCCGTGAGCATGTGAAGGCACAAATGTGTGAGTAAGAAGCACACACATACACAGACATGCACACAAGGCAAGATCAAAGAGAGGAACAATGGAAAGCTTTCTATTGCAAAGGAACTCTTTTACAAAGCTCAAATCTCTCACAAACTACTAAGAAGCTAACCTCAAAAATGAGGTCTCTAGCTCTTTTTACATTTTTTTTTACTAGTTTTGGCCCTAACCAGACCTAGTGTCTGGCCTAGTTAAAAATTAGTTTCTAGGGCTTATTTGAGGGCTCAAACGGAGTCTAAGAATTATGAAAACTGGTAGGTAAATACTTCTAATACTCCTCAAGCTTGAGGACTCCTTAACTTGAATAAAATGGAGTCACAAAAATGTGATGAAATGATATTTACAATGGTTTTTAGTGATCAAAATCACTATTTTTATAGGGATTTCTTCTGAAAATTTGACATACACTTTTTGTAGCTCCCTACATGATCCTTCTTCTTGTCCACTTCTTTGACGTGTTCCTGCACCTTATGCTTGACCTTGAGTGCAAATAGCTTTCCTCTAGCTCACTCATGTTCTTAGACCATTGCCTCTTCATTCTCTCTCGACTATCTTTCCAAGATCTTGTCCTTTTCTTTGTTAAGCTCTCAGTCTCACTAACCTCAGAAATCTTTTCTTGACCTAAGCCTTGGCCTTGTTGTAATGCCTGAGCTCTGGTGACTACTTGCACTGGGGCACTGGAAGTTACACTTCTTGTAGAATCTACTACTAACCCAGTCACAATAATGGGAGTGATCTTTGGTGCATTGTGTGGGTTCTTTGGCCAGTCTCATAAGAGGTGGTCTTTCCCACAATGTTGACAAAAGACTTGAATTGTCACTGATTGGGGTTGTGTAGGTGTAGGCATAGGACAATCATAGATGAAGTGATCTCCCTAGCATATGTAGCATGGTTCTCTAGGTGCTGAGGGTCCCATCTGTCTAGGTTGGGGCCTAGAATTAGGACTTTCATACATGGTATTAGTGTATTTGGGCTCCTCGCAAGATTCACTAGGGTCTTGGTAATAGTAAGTTTCATTATGCTTAGGTGACTGCATATAGTAAGCTTGTGGACTATCACTATGAGTTGAGTCAAAACTAAGGCACTAAGGCTCTATTCAGGTTTTCTTCAGCGGCCACATACTTCATTGGAATCAGATTGGCTAGAGGTTTAGGTTGTTGAGTAGCATAGGCCGAGGCCTTTGTTGAGCCCGATATTGTGGTTGGTAGGGTTGTTGGGGTCTACCATACTGTTGTGGTGGGTATTGGTTCTGGTATCTTCCTAATTGTGGATATGGCTGGGGATAATTTTCTAACAGCTTGCTTGTTATAAGGGCAATCTTGTAATGCATGAGCTTTGACGACTACTTGCACTCGGGCAGTGGAAGTTACACTTCTTATAGAATCTACTACTAACCCTATCACATTAGTGGAAGTGACCTTTGGCGTATTATGTGGGTTCTTTGGGCAGTCTCATAAGAAGTGGTCTTTCCCACAATGTTGACAAAAGCCTTGAATTTTCATTGATTGGGGTTGTGTAGGTGCAGGCATAGGACAATCACAGATGAAGTGATCTCCCTAGCATCTGTAGCATGGTTCTCTAGGTGCTCGGGGTCTCATCTATCTAGGTTGGGGCCTAGAATTAGGATTTTCATACATGACATTAGTGTATTGAGGCTCCTCGCTAGATTCACTAGGGTCTTCGTAATAGTAAGTTTCATTATGCTCAAGTGACTACATATAGTAAGCATGTGGACTATCAATATGAGTTGAGTCAAAACTAGGGCAATAAGGCTCTATTCAGGTTTTCCTCAGTGGCCGCATACTTCACTGGAATCACATTGGCTAGAGTTGGAGGTTGTTGAGTAGCATAGGCTGAGGCCTTTGTTGAGCCTAATATTGTGGTTGGTAGGGTTGTTGGGGTCTACCATACTGTTGTGGTTGGTACTAGTTTTGGTATCTTCCTTGTTGCGGATATGGCTGGGGATAATTTTGTCTAACAACTTGCTTGTTATAAGGGAATCATATGTGGTGTGATTAGTATATCTCCTTTCTATAGTGCAATATTGGCTATTAGGGTTCACTTGGGGTTGAGGCATAATTAGACACATGTTAGCCATGTGGTCTCCTCCACAGGTATAGCATCGTCTTACTTGGGCAAATCTAGGTATCTATTTGCTAGAGACTCCTAATATCTGAGCTATTTTCTCTACAAGTTCCTCAGTAGATGTGGATTGTTTGGAAGTGAGGCTAGTAGAGCTATCTAAATCTTTATAGATCTTTGAAAGCTCTAATTCCTCCCCTAGATTATCCTCAATCTCTATGCACATGTGTACACACTCTTCTATGGATCTAGGGTCCTTTAAGTACACATATGATGTCAATTTGGTACTTAACAATCCATATAAGAATAATGCCACTTGTTTGGCTGGTGTTGGTAACTTTGGTACTGGGCATCTCTTTAGGTATTGCCTAAACCTTCTTCCTACAAGTGTAACCATTTCTTGAGGTGTCTGTTTGAAGTTGTGTATCAGGGAAAAGGTGTTGTGTCTGATGCCACTCTTAGAAAACTTCGTGATGAAGGCTTCTAGCAGTTGATCTATGTTTCTGAATCACCTCTCATGTAGTGGTTGAAACCATGTAAGAGTAGTGTTCTTGAGTGTTAGACCAAAAGTGTTGTATTGTGTGAATAGGTCATCAACTTGCTCAGCTCTCAATACTTGCCTAAATTTTTCTACATGATCATAAGGGTCTCCTGTACCATCAAAATAATTCTTCATTGACTTGAACAGTTGTGTAGGCCTTAGGGTCCTTGTGTGTTCTCTAGGTCTTGGCAAAGGGAATTCATCTACGTTTCTATGATTTCTTGGGTCTCATGTCTCTCATTTTCCATTCTATCCGTTTCAATTCTTGTTCTTTCTCTTCCTTTTGGGTTAGCAAAGATTACCTCGGGTCTATCTCTACTCCTATCTCTCTAAGTTCCATGAGCTTGAGATGTTCCAGCTCCTTGGTGACCAAGAGAGACATTGGATCTTGGTTGGGGAAAAACAAGTTCACCCTTCCAAGTGTACGCATGCCTACCATTCTTTGAGACCACAAATACCCTCTCTGAAGTATTATCTAAGTAGGTCACTTTGCTCAGGGTATCAAGATCTTTGAACTCATATATTATAAGCATTCCCACTTTGTTAGGCTGCTCGGGTTTATATCTCCCAAAAACCTCATCGGTCTCTCGATTTAAGAGCAGATCTATGCTCTTATTATCCTGGGGAACCCACTCTGGAGTGATTATTCTAGTCAGGACTAATTTTCCTCGAGGGTTCTTTGGCTCTCTTCCTAAGTTCCCTTGCTCTATTTCACCTATTTCAGCCTCAAAGATTATGTTGCCAAATTCATCTGTCTTGTCTGGTTGATTAGTGACTACATACATTGTCCCTTCTTTATCTATGTATGCACCATTTTGGAATTTGATGACTAGATGTTCTAGTCCAATGGGTTGAAACAGGTTTTTAATCTGGACAACAGATCTTCTCACACCATCCTCATGGATGCGAGCACCTAATCCATTGGTCTTGATGTATTCAAGTTGAGTCTTGTAAGGTCCTTTTGCCTTTTCTAGGTATGCCACTCGTGAACTACCTACGGGTCTCTCCATGCTATACGACATCTCAGACTCACTCATTTCAAAACTTAGAGTGTATGGGTAATCACTCAACTGATGGGCCCAAGACCTAGTTGTATGATTGACACTAGCTTTAGAGGATCTAAGGCTTTGTCTATCTCGTTCTGGATATCTTCCTAGCCTAAGGTTCATAAGCCTTGGTGGTTATCGTAATTTTTCCCAGCACAACCTCGTTGCACGGTTCTTTTGTATTAGTCCCTTATTCTTTTTTATTGTCCTTAGAATGTCACTTCTTGTCCAATAGTTACCATCATAAGGAATACTTCAGTTTCCATGCACTTGAAGATTGATCATTCAATTTAAGTTCTTTTACTTTATGGTTATTTGCAAGTGTAACATATTTATGCTTGCACTTGAGTAATTAGGGTTCTTGTACTTGATCGTGCTTAATGTTGCCCTAATTAATCAAAACCTCTATCCGTACTTAGCCTAAGATATGAATTGATAGAGGGGGTTGAGAATGATCCAACCTCATGTTGCTTATCCCTTGCTCATGCTTGAGTGCTCAACACAATCGTTCTCAAGCTTTCGAAACTCTTGTGCTTTGGATGCCCTTTGATGCTCTCAGTGGACCTATAAAAGTCCCAAAGTTAGCTCAAGATTTAAATTCAATTGTCATAACAAACCAATTTCATTCATGTAATTCAAAGACCCAATTTTGCTTTGTTTTTATAAAAATTCCCTTAGAGATCCCTCAACTTTCTCACCCCTATGGAAGGTCAACTTCAAAATACCATATCTATAACCAGTCAATGTTTATGTGGGATTCAAAACAAGCTTTCCAATAAGCCCAAGATCACTTGAAATAGATTTTGTATGAAGAAGTTATGTCAATTCATAGTTCTGGGGTCAAAACAGGGTTAAAACAGGCTAACATGCAAACAATATTTCTTGAATTATGTGCATGGGGGCTCACAATGTTCTAATTGCTTGAAATTAGAACATTGTGACTAGCTCAAAACTCTAACAAGCTAACCTCAAAAATGAGCTCTCTAGCTCTTTTTGTAGTTTTTGACTAGGTTCTGGCCTTGTCCAGACCTAGTGTCTGGCGTAGTTAAAAATTAGGTTCATAGGCTATTTTGGAGGCTCAACTGAGCTCTGAAAATTATGAAAATTGGTACATAGATACTTCTAATACTCCTCAAGCTTGAGGACTCCTCGACTTGAACACAATGGAGTAGGAGTAATCAAAAATGGTATTTACAATGGTGTGAAGTCACTAAAATCACTCTTTGGGAAGTATTTCTTCATGAAAAGTTATGTGGCCTAATAGTCGAATCTTCGTTGACTGCTTTGCTTGCTTAAGCATGCTTGGCTCTCCCTTTGTTCTGACTCCCTTTGTTGGCTTCCCTGTCTTTGGCTACTACCAATAGAGAAATAGAGAGAAGTAGAGAGAGAAGATAGAGAGAGGTAGAGAGAAGTAGAGAGAATAAGAGAGAGAAGGAAGATAGGGGTAGAGAGAGAATATAGTTTTTTAATAAAGGGAAGAAATGCCAAAAACACGAAAAAATAGCAAATAAATTCCAAAAACATCCAAAAAAAATATTAAAAATTCTCAAAAATTTCCACAACTTCTAGATAGCTTTCCACCCTTAAAACCATAGAGAGCCTCCTTATTTTCTTCTATTTCCACAAGAAAAAGAGCATTGAAAGACCTCTTATTTGAATTTTGCATCCATATTTATTTGATAAAAAATACTAACCTCCTTTTTAATAGATTTGAATAATTGTGAAGCCTCATATTCCTTAAGAGCATGTTTTTATCTGATTGTTCAAACTCCTCTATGGCCCTATTGAATGCATGTCCAATGACATTATTGGTACCTGTAAGCTCTTCTTTTTGTTGTGTATCTTCACATGTGGTGGCTCTATTCTCATGTGTCCCTTTGTCCTTGTTTTTTTCAATCCAATAGTACTTGAGTATTGGCCTATGTCAATTTGAGCTTTCCCTTTGCTTCTTGTCTACATAACAAAAGAGATAATTTCTTCTAATTGCACTACTGTGGCTGATACTGTTGGCACACTGGCTCTTTCTATAACTTTTCCCTTGTTCAAAAAAACCATTTGTATATGAGGCCCTGATGTAGATGCTTTGTTCTTTGGATAGAAATTGGTATAATGATCCCTAGCCTCTGGGCAGTTTCGACGAGGAGGGGCATTTTTTGGTAGAGGGCACTTGTTTTGATAATGCCCACATTCACCACACTTGAAACAAATGATTGACCTCCTAGGACCATTTCCAAAGTTACCCCTAGTTTGTGGGTCATAAGTGTTACCTTCACTTGGTGGAGCCACAATTACAGTTGTTGGTGGTTGCACCTTTGCTTGTTGCCAATATGCCTATGCATGTGCAGGCATCCCTCTTGAATGACATTCATGACTAGCTTTCTTGCATAACTAAAAAGTCACAATTAAAAGAGGGCACTCGCTTACCACATGCCCTTGTTTGCTGCACATGGTGCACCACATTCCATTTTTTATGTTGCCTCCATGAAGTTCCTCTAGTTCTTATCAAAGTTGTACTAACTCCTCTACTTGGGCCTCTTCTTCCTCTTGTAACTTTAGAGCTTCAATTTCATGTCTCAATTGAATTAGTACATTTTCTTCCTCTTTTTGGGTCTTTTTCCTTCTTAGACTCTCACTATCTCTCCTCAACTGTGTCATTCAGTCCTCAGGTTCCATAGGGTATTGTAGACTAGAAGAACTAGTTCCATATTGGTATATGATTTGCTCTCTCCTTGTCGTTGTAGAAATAAATTCCTCAATTGTTGCTATAGCTCCTTAATCTTGCATTGTGTTGATATTGGAAGTGGTTTAGCAAGCCACTTCTTGACAAAGAAGTCGTGAGGGAGTTTGGTAATTTAGCCATGAATGCTTTTGCTCTAGTGAAAAATTATGGAAATTTCTCCTGAGTACCTAGTCTTAAGTTCTCTAACTCTTCAATAATATTATGTGTTGTATTCCCTTGTTGGAACTATGTCTTGAAGGCATCCTTCATTAAGTCCCAAGTAGTAAAATGGTTGTTAGAAAATTGGCTGAACCATTTATCTGCTAAGCCCTCCAATGTGGCTATGAAAAGAATTAAAAATGCATCTTTGCTTCCCATTAGCCCGCTTGTTTTGCAAAAGGCCAAAAATCTTCTAACATGTTCATTAGGGTCTTCATGCACTAATCCTCTAAAAGAGGGAAATTTGATATTTAACCTTGAAAGTTGAGTTTCTAGGTCTACCTGAGCCACCATATTTCTTACTAAGGATGTTGATGATAGAGGGCTTGCTGACCTTTGAATGACTTTCCTTCAGGTTTTTTTGCAAGGTACTCTTAAAGTCTGTGACTGGGTTGCAGTCATGAGTTGTGCATCCTATTCCTCAGGCTAAGATGATTCCAAGGAAAAGGAAGATTACCTATTCAATATTGTCGACACCTTTGCACTTTTTCTTCCCTTG
This sequence comes from Ceratopteris richardii, assembly GCA_020310875.1. Lineage (NCBI taxonomy): Eukaryota > Viridiplantae > Streptophyta > Polypodiopsida > Polypodiales > Pteridaceae > Ceratopteris > Ceratopteris richardii. The sequence continues at coordinate 82,216,925 of CM035407.1, read as the reverse complement.
CAAATATTGGTTCTCCTATGCTCAAGCCACCTGGTCCCACCACGCATGCCAAATTTTGTTGGTGGATTCTTTAGTTGAAAGGGACTTGAATGTTTGTAGGAGAAGGATGAAGAAGAAGTAAAACACATGCACTAAAAGTTATCATATCATGATTACAATGAAAAATACAATGTTCTCAACACAAAGTGCTTAAACCCAAAAAGCACACACACACACAAGCATACAACATACCAAAATTCCTTGCGTAGTCGACCTTCTCTATATCCAACCTTGATCCTCTCCAATAGCTTGCTCTTGTGCACACCTTGCACTCAAGCTTCCAATAGGGTTGGAGGAAGGGCCAACTTCTCTCAACGTGCAACACCTTCTCACCAGTACCTTGTTCCACCTTTGTTGCCTTCCTCAATCGCTCTCTACACACTTGATCACCTTCCTTGCACACTTGTCTCACTTTGTTTCTCTGCATCGCACTGGCTCAATGTGTCTCTTGCTCTTCTCTTTCGCTCTAGTGTAGACTATGCTCTCTGTTGCTTAGTCTAACTCCAAGAATGTTAATGCTTTGTTGTGAGTGTCGATTCCCCTTACATACATTGCTTCTCATTGATAGTGTATCTTGGTGCTCACTTTGATGTCCCAAGCATCACTTAATGTGTAAAGCCAATGACTCCCTATTTTTTCTTGTAGTGGGTGGTTTCTCTAAGCTTCAATACCTAAATATGGTCAGTAGTAGGTTCTTTTCGAAGCTCTTGAGAAGATGCATCCAATGAAGCAACTCGATTAGACTTTTGTGCTTCACAATATGATCAAAAAATAGAGTGGCAAGAAACATCAATGCTTGCTTCTTATGATTCACGCACATACCAATATAGCAAAAAGAGATGGGGAAGGGGTAGGCAACACCTCTAGGCACACATTCCATGCCTCAAACACACACACAAGCTCACATAGAATAAGATACATAGACAAGAAGAATCAAATTCAAAATTCTGCAAAGTTAATTCTTCACAATGAGAAAATTATTTACAAAAGATAATAAGTGACTTATATACATGTGCCCTAAATCTGGTCCTTTCACATAAGAGACTAGCATTTTTTTCTATGAATCCCTAAATTACTACTCTTGTACAAGGGTAATATTACATTCTTCAAGGATCATGCATCTAGAGGGCTCTTCTAGAGCCATTACAAGGCTTGTCCATATTTTACAAAGGATTTTGTGAAAATAAAAATGGGCCATTTCATTGAAAAGTTTGGAGCCTGCTTTTCTTTACTTCTTTCTTCTACTTCCTTGCCTTCAGATATCTACAAAACTCTCCTCCTCTTAGTCTTTGCCATCCCTTGACAAGCTTTTGCAGGTTTTCTAGACATCCAATTGGTGGCTTCAGATGGACCAAATGTCTCATCTCTTTTCCACCTTTTCTTCTGTGACCTGATGTTGTAATTTCACTATGCATACTTCTTTTAATTGCATGCAACCATTTTGAGATATCAAGCTCAACATGTGATGATCCAGGATGACACGTACAAGTTTTTCGTTTCTCTGATATGTATAGTGTTCACGCCGGTATATGTCAGGGATACTTCATTGAGCTTTATTAGATTTATCTATCGAGAGTGATTGAACATTTGTTCTTTGCCAGCTCACTCATTCGTGGACATTAGGTTTTTCCTTATGTAATGGTCTTTATATATTGCACTTATTGTATTCTTGTTTTTAGGTCATTCTTGTACATTCCTTTTTATGTAATAGAAGAAGAAGAAGAAGAAGTTCATTCTTCCTTGCCTCAATCTATGTGTGTGCTTCTCCTTGAGAGTAAGAGTGTGTGTGTGAGATCTCTTCCTTATCTCCTTCCTCATGACATGGTATCAGAGCTAGCGTGGCTGTAGAGAGCTCGTGAAGAAGGCGACGGTGAAGAGTACGTAGCAAGGCATGGAGAAAACGCGATTCACAAACGACCTCTGTTTGCTACAAAAATTGGCGTGAAGGTAGATGACCTCAAAATATTTTTGACAGTTAACCCTTTAGGGTCACTTGTTTTTGTCGGATTGAAGTTTTGGAGCCATCTTGACCTTCGTTTCGAGCTCGCAAGGTAGGGCCCACAGAAAAACCAGGTCAGTTTCAGAAACTATAACTTGCATCGTGTTTGCCAACACTCATATATTCAAGATCCAGAATTTCAAGTGATTCCGTGTACTATTGGTACACGAGAACTGTGTGTTTTTTTAGATCGAACTATCACGTCATAAAGCGACAGTGTTCAAGCAGAAGTGCTGCTTGTAGTGGTTTGCAATGTTGTGTATTGCTGCAGAAATGGCAAACAGAGATGGAATGAGTCAGCTTATGAGGGATAAGCTAAACAAGAACAACTTCCATGCTTGGAGATTCAGAATGACAAATTTCGTGATGGGAAAAGGCTACTGGAAGTACATCAAAGGAGAGAAGGAAAATGCTCCGCAGTTACCAGAGAGGAATCAGACTGCAGAACAGATACGAGCATATGAGGAATGGAATCAAGGAGCACGAAAGGTAATGTATTGGCTATCTGTTAACATATAGGATAGCATGATTGGGCATATACAGGATGCCAAGACTCCGAAAGAGGCTTGGAATAGTTTGTTCACATTGTATGAGACCAATACAAAGGCACAAAAATTGCAACTCAAGAACGAGCTGCATACCTTGGAGAAAAAGAGCATGTCAGTAAGTGACTATACCCTGAAAATCAAAAGCATATATGAGTCACTTCCGTCTATTGGAGTGAATGTAGATTATGATGATAAGGTGGAAGTATGCCTTCGTGGTTTAGGAGCTGCATATAAGCAGTTCAGAAATTCAATACAGACCAAGGAAAATATTCCAAATTTTGTTGATCTGGTATCTATGCTGATTATTGAAGAAAAGAATCTTGGTGAGGATTCAAACTCCCAACGAAAGCCCAGTTCTAAGCAGGTATTCTACTCTAGCAGAGGAAGAGGTAGAGGTAGAGGTTTTGGAAGTGGAAGAGGAAACAATAACCAGGACCAATGTCAACAACAGAATCATGCAGGAGGAAGAGGACAGTTTTGAGGCAGGGGGATTCAAAGAGGTCGCAAAAATTTCCAAAGAAATGATTCAGGTAATGATAGTAAAGGATGCTAGAATTGTGGTAAACCTGGACACTTTGAACGTGATTACAGATTGAAGAATCAAAATAACAAAAGGCAGCAAAACAATTATGCATCCACAAGTGCAGATGATTTTGAGAAGTTGTTCATGGTTCAACATCACATGATGAATACGATGTCTGCTGGTGTTTCAAAATCGAATGATAATGTCTGGTATGTTGACTCAGGTGCTTCAAATCACATGACCAGTCATGCGGAATGGTTTAGTACTTTGTAGAAATTGCCAGTTTCTGGATATGTTAAAATAGGTGATGACACATCACATCCTATTGAGCATACACGAAACATAGCACTATCTATGGAGGATGGAAAGGTAAAACATCTTACTGATGTGCTGCATGTTCCAAATATAACAAAGAATGTGGTTTCTGTTGGACAAATGGTTGACCAGGGATTACAAGTCAGGTTCAATGCTGATGGATTATATGTAGAGGAGTACAAGCAGGATGGACAATTGGTTGCCAAAGGAAACAAAGTGGGTAGGATGTTCACCTTAAATGTGAAGATTCTTGAAATGAATGCAGCCATGTTTGCAAAAGGTGCAGGAGTTATTGCTGATATAGAGATCTAGCACAAACAAATTGGACATGCAAATATGCAAAGGCTGAAACTGATGCAGTCAAAGGAGATTGTCCATGGACTACCAAATTTCAAAGTTGCAGAAATGCAAAATGTATGTGCAGCATGTCAATTTGGTAAATAGTCAAGAGCATCATTTCCACATGACAAGCATGTTAGTGAGAATGTACTAGAAGTAGTACATACAGATGTTTAGGGTCCAGCAAAGACCACATCTATGGGCGGTTGCAAGTTTTATGTTACTTTCATTGATGACCATACACGCAAAGTATGGGTATATTTCATGAAAGAGAAGAGCAAGGTGTTCACTCACTTCCAGAATTTCAAAGCTATGGTGGAAAAGCAGACATGGAAGTACATTTAGACATTAAGATCTGATGGAGGAGGTGAGTACATGTCAAATGAGTTCAGTAGTTTTCTAAAAAATCATGGAATTCGACGTCAGTTTTCATGCAGGTACACACCACAATAGAATGGTATTTCTGAATGCAAAAATAGACATATTGCAGAAATAGCAAGAGCCTTGATGGCTGAGAAGAATATGCCTCATTGTTATTGGGCAGAAGCTATTCATACTGCTGTATACATCATGAACAGAACTCCGACTGCTGTTGTACATCAAGTTACACCTGAAGAGAAGTTTACAGGTGAAAAGCCAAACTTATCACATATGAAAGTTTTTGGTTGTATTGCATATGTACATGTCCCAGATGAATTGAGGATGAAGCTTGATCCAAAAGCAGAAAAGTGTGTCTTCATTGGATACTCCCTTGAGCAAAAGGAATATAAATGTTATAACCCACTCACACGACAAGAAAAGGTGAGCAGAGATGTGGTATTTGATGAAATGCCAAGCTTCTATGCAGATGCCAAAGAAGGACTGAATCTTGAATCAAATGACAAAGAAAATGCTGAAAAATCAAGTGCAGAATCTCAAGCTTTGAGTGGACCGGATGCATCACCAATCAATAGTTCCAACTCAAATCCATGGAGTGGAAGATTGCATGGAAATTTCAGTCTAGCAAATTCATCAAATACATCCAAGAAAGGTAAAGAAAAGCTTTGTGCTGGTAGTAAAACATGTGCAGGTTTTGAAGACATTGATGGAGATTCAAGTGGTTCATAAAAGAGTCTTGATGAGGGACTTGCATTGCCCTCTATGAAGACTCTAGGAGTAAGAAGGGCACATGCAGATGATACAAGGAGAAGTGACCCAGGACCAAGAAGATTTGGGAGGATGCGAAATTCAGTGCAATGATTGATGTATGACAATTATATGGCTCGTCATTGTGCCTACATGACAAAGGTAATACAAGATGTTGAACCTTCTTGCTTTGAAGATGCAATTGGAATTGCAAATTGGGAAAAAGCTATGGATGAGGAGATGGCTGCACTTTACAGAAATGATACATGGAAGCTGGTTCCATTGCCGCAAGGAAAGAAACCCATAGGCTGCAAATGGGTTTATAAGGTAAAGCATAATGTTGATGCTAGCATAAGCAGGTATAAAGCATGATTGGTAGCTAAAGGATATGCACATACATATGGCATTGATTATGAGGAAACATTCAGCCCTGTAGCTAAAATGTCTACTCTCAGAACACTTGTTGCATTAGCTACAGCAAAAGGATGGATTTTGCATCAGATGGATGTGAAGAATGCTTTCCTACATGTTGAGTTCCAAGAAGAAGTATATATGGATCAGCCACAAGGATATAAAGATTCAAAGCATCCAAAATATGTTTGCAGGTGGCTGAAGCAAGCCCCTCGTGCATGGCATGCAAGAATTGCTGATTACTTAACCAGCATTGGGTTTTCTATGTGTGATGCAGATCACTCACTATATGAAAGGAAGGCTGATGATGGCATCACTATTATGGCTATTTATGTTGATGACCTGATTGTAGGTGGTGATAATGAAGGAAGCATCAAAGAGGTAAAGCAACTTCTTATGCAGGAATTTGACATGAAAGATCTTTGTGTGCTGCGCTATTTCTTGGGCATTGATTTTATACATACAGAAACAGGTATATGGATGTCGCAAAGGCAATGTTGATATATTTAGGTAGTGATGTGTGTGAACACACTAGGACCGCCAGGGCACTTTTTTCCCTCTTTAGGGGGTTTTTTCCCCCCGGCTTGTATATATGCCTATTGCCCTAATGGGCTACTTATCTTTGTACATTCTCTAGTAATACATTTAGTATTGTGTGTTGTGCTCCAAGCTTCTTCTTCTTCCTTGTGTTGTTCACGTGCTTCCGCAGACGTCTAACTCCAACAATTGGTATCAGAGCAGGTCATCGCTTCATCTAGGGCGCCGTCGACACTCCTCCATTTGCAGTCTCAGAATCGAACAAATTTTGGTGAGCATACTCAGCGTGTTTTCGAGATCAAAACAGCTTCGCTTTGTGGTGCCGAAGTTGCGATCTGAACTCGTTTCATCCTCAAAACGCACTATCATAGTGCTTGTGCAGGCTATTTCATCTTTTTGTGCCAAAGGTATATACTAGTTTCTGTTCGCCAGTATAAGCGTCTCAAAGTCTGCTACAGGTCTAGCGGAATTCGTTTGGGCAGTTTTGTTCAACTTTTTGACATACAGTCAATTTTCTGCATCAAGGTATTTTAGTCACCGGCCATTGCTGAAAGTAGTGATGTATTCCGTATGTTGGCTATTGAGGATAAGTTGGATGGTACCAACTACCCGTAATGGGCTTATATGATGCGACATGTGTTGGTTGCAAAAGGATTGTGGAACATTGTGCAGGGTGTCGAAAAACGTCCTATCACACCTGCAATTGTTACAATTGTAGATACTGAAGCTGATGCAAAAGGTGTCGAAGATGGTGATATTCTGCATATTCCTGTTCGTGCTATGGTTTTTGCTGCACCTACTGTAGAGTAGATTTGTTGGGATGGCAGAGATGCCCAGGCACATGCATTGATAGCTTTGTCTGTCAAACGTGCCATTATTCCTCATATTTGCTCTTGCAGAATAGCTAAGGATGCTTGGGATACACTTACCACATTGTACCAAGATAGGAATGAGGCTCATGTTGCTTATCTCAGAAAACAGTTGGAGAGTGAGCACATCAATGAAGGTGATTCTATGGACAGTTTCCTAACAAAGATCAAAGACTTGAAGGAACAGTTGATTTCTGCTAATGAGGTTATACCAGATAGCTCACTTGTGCAGACCGTTTTGAATGGTCTTCCTGATTCATATCAGAGTTTTGCTTCTACTCTTCGATTGATGATGAAAGGTAATCCAAATGACTTGTCATTTGAGGAGTTAGTCTCTGCTCTATTGCAGGAAGATCAATCCAGGCAGAACAGGTCCATTATGCATGTTGCATATCAAGCTTTCCTGGCTAGTCAGAAGGGCAAAGGAAAATGGAGCTCTTCTACTAGTGAGCAGAAATCTGCGAATGCTGCACATTCGAAGAACCAAGACAAAGATGGCTGCAAAAGAGGCAAAGAAGAAAGAGGCTGGAATGGTTGTTGCAGAAGCCTCTACACCAAAAACGGAGTCTGCTAATCTTGTGCAGGAAGAAGAATGGGCATTTACTACTGTTTGCAGTTTTGACCCATCTTCTCATAAGCAGTGCATGTCTGCAGTAGACTCAGATGTTTCGTACTTTGACAGTGGGGCGACCAAACATATTACCTCGCAGCGCAGTTTCTTCTCTTCACTCAAGCCTGCCCCTACAGGGAATACTGTTACATGTGCCAACAACTTCTCTTATCCTATTATGGGAGTTGGTAAGATCATTTTGACTACTGCTGATGGTAGTTCTTTCACTTTGTCAGATTCTTTATTTGTGCCAGGGATCAAGAAGAACCTGTTATCAGTTTTTGCATTAGCCAAGATTGGCTTGGTTGTGAAATTTGTTGATGACAAGTGTACAGTTCATGATCTGTCAAATGGCGATGTGGTTATTGCTTCTGGTTTATGTCGTAGGATGTATAAGCTCATAGACTATGAAAGATCTGTAAATGATTTGGCATGTGCAGTTAATGATTCTCAAGCTATGTCAGATGCAAAGCTTTGGCATGCACGCTTTGGTCATCTGAATTTTGCTAGTTTGTTATGCCTGTAGAAATTTGAAATGGTGTCCTCTTTGCCTAAACTTGAGGCACCTGGAAAACATGTTTGTGAAGGTTGTATTTTGGGCAAAATGCAGCATTCATCCTTTCCAAAAGATGGTTCAATTCGGGCTACTCAGAAATTGCAGCTTGTACATAGTGATGTATGTGGTCCTATGCAGACACCTTCTTTTGGGAATTATCTTTACTTCATGACTTTCATCGATGATTTTGCCAAGCATGCATGGGTATATCCATTGAAGGCAAAGTCCGAAGTGTTCACGTGCTTCAAACAGTTTTTGGTTTTGGCTGAAAATCTATCAGCATGTAAAATGGGCACCCTTCGTTTTGATCGAGGGGGGGAATATATGTCTTCTGATTTTAATGCATTTCTGGCTGAAGTGTGGGATAAAACATCAGTGTATAGTGCCGTCTACACCTCAACAGAATGGAGTTGTTGAACGAAAGAACAGGTCACTCATGGAGATGGCGAGGTGTATGGTCAAGAGTCAGGTTTTACCACATAGTTTCTGGCTTGAGGTTGTCATGTGTGCAGCATATGTACTGAATAGGTGTCCCACTAAAGCACTACAGTCTATCACTCCATATGAGGCTTGGCATGATCACAAGCCATCTATTGCTCATCTGCGTGTTTTTGGTTGTTTGGCATATGCATTAGTGCCTGAACAACATCGCAGAAAATTAGATCATAAAGCAATAAAATGTATTTTTGTTGGGTACAGTTCTGAAAGTAAAGGCTATCGTCTGTATCATCCACAGAGTAAACGCATTCTGGTTAGCCGTGATGTTGTTTTTGTGCAAGATGCTATTCATCCATTGCTTTCATGTACTAAGGAGACATCTGTTAGCTCCAAAGACATGTATGATACTTTGTTGCCTCTTTTTACAAGTGGATAGTCTAGTGCTGGTCCCAATGAGGCAACTTCTTAGCCTCTGCAGGTTTCATGTGATGATGCAAATCATTCCATTTTTGATGCAGATTTACATGATGCACTAGTTGATGAGAAAGCTGATATTGAGCAGGCAAAAACTATGCCAAAATGGTTGGTGCATACTTTGCGTGACAACAAATTAGAGGCACCTCTATCATATGGTACTCGTTCAGGCTCTCATAGTGCCTCTTTTGCATCAGATTGCTATGATATGGCTGCATCTACTCTCTATGATGAGAATGAGCCTGTTTTGTTTGATGAAGCACAAAATTCAGAAAATTGGATGGCTGCTATGCAATCTGAATATGATGTTATAATGAAGAATGGTACTTGGTCTGTATGTGACTTGCCTCCTGGCAAGAAGGCCATTGGCACTAAGTGGGTATACAAGCTGAAGCGTAAACCGGATGGTACAGTTGATAGGTATAAGGCTACGCTTGTTGCAAAGGGTTATGCACAAGAAAGAGGCATTGATTTTGATGAGACCTTTGCACCTACATGTCATATGACTACTGTTCGGAGCATCTGTGCACTTGCAGCTCATCATGGTTGGAATGTACATCAGGTGGACATTAAAACAGCATTTCTGAATGGTGACTTGCATGAAGAAGTGTATGTTTTTCAACCTCGTGGCTTTATGCAAGAAGGGCATGAAAATCAGGTGTGCAGGTTAAAGAAGGCATTATATGGTTCAAAGCAAGCACCACGTGCTTGGTATGAAAAGATACATGCCTATCTGATTGCACATGGTTTTGAGAATAGTCCAGTTGAAAGCACCTTATATGTTAAGCGTGCTAATGATGTGCTTCTGATCATTGTTGTTTATGTTGACGACATGCTGCTCACTGGTCCTATTGAGAAGCATATTGCTGATTTTAAGGCTGATTTGCATGCCTCATTTGAGATGTCTGATTTGGGGCATTTGCATCACTATTTGGGCATTCAGTTTATGCAAGTTGATGGTGGAATGGCATTGTGTCAAACGAAATATATTGACACATTATTGCAGCTTTTTAGCCTTGAAGACTGTAAGCCTATTGCCACTCCTATGGAGACAGGTTTACGATTGAGTCTTCATGATGCTGGAGATGCATTTGATGTTGTTCTCTATAAGCAGGCTATTGGATGCTTGATTTACTTATGCATTACTCGGCTAGACATTCAGTTTGCTGTCTCATAGATGAGCAGGTTTACGCATTGCCCAGGAATCAAGCATTGGCAGGCAGTTAAGCGCATCTTTTTCTATTTGAGTGGTACTCGGCTACTTGGGTTGCTTTATCCGAAGGGGGGATCACTACGGCCAAATTTGCTTGCTTTTTCTGATTCTGATTGGGTTGGTTGCTATGACACTTGTGTGTCCACTAGTGGCTTTTGCTTCATGCTTGGTAGCTCATGTATATCTTGGTTGAGCAAGAAGCAGCCTACTATGGCCACTTCTAGTTGTGAGGCTGAGTATAGGACAGCTTTCACAGCTATTGTTGAGTGTGTGTGGCTCAGACGCCTTATGGTTGATTTGGGTGTTGGTCAGACTTCTGCCACCACCATTTTCACTAACAGTCAGAGCGCATTGACAGTTGCAAGGAACCCTGTGTTCCATGCTCGCACTAAGCACATTGAGGTGCATTATCACTATGTCAAGGAGAGGTTCTCTGCTTGGGAGATCAGCTTGGCATATGTGCCCACGTAGGAGAACATTGCAGACCTTTTCATGAAGGCTCTGCCTAGGGAGAAGTTTGAAGCTTTCCACAAAGCTTTGGGCTTACTTCCTTTTGTGGAGTGATTTCCACATAGCTTGGCACTTCCTTATACATGAGTGCCAGCTCCTTGTTCACCGCATCACTCCCAGGGGGGATTTGTTGATATATTTAGGTAGTGATGTGTGTGAACACACTAGGACCGTCGGGGCACTTTTTTCCCTCTTTAGGAGGTTTTTTTCCCTCGGCTTGTATATATGCCTATTGCCCTAATGGGCTACTTATCTTTGTACATTCTCTAGTAATACATTCAGTATTGTGTGTTGTGCTCCAAGCTTCTTCTTCTTCCTTGTGTTGTTCGCGTGCTTCCGCAGACGTCTAACTCCAACAGGCAATATGCCTTGAATATGCTGCAAAAGTATGGTATGGCTGATTGTAAGCCAATTTCTACGCCATTAGATCAAAATTTGAAGTTGGATACTACATTAGGTGAAGCATTGGAAAATGCTACTATGTACAAGAAAATTGTGGGAAGTCTTATATATCTCACAATTACAAGGCCTAATCTAAGTTATATTGTTGGACTTGAAAGTCAATTTATGCAGGTTCCCAGGAAGCCACATTTGGATGCTCTGAGGCGCACTCTACGTTATGTGAGTGCTACTTTGGATTATGCATTGTTTTATGAGGTTGGTGTAGATTTGCACGTTTATGGATACACCGATGCGGATTGGGTTGGTAGCATTCCAGATAGAAGATCTACTAGTGGTTCTCTATTCTCATTTGGGAGTGCAGTTGTTACATGGAGTAGCAAGAAGCAACCCACTGTTGCTTTGTCGAGTAGAGAAGCTGAGTATAGAGGTGTTGCAATGGCAGCATGTGAGGCATCATGGCTAGAGATGCTACTTGCAGATTTAGGTGTGGAAGTGCAAAAGCATATCACCATTTATTGTGATAATCTTAGCAGCATATAGTTAGCACGGAACCTTGTTTTCCATGCTAGAACAAAGCATATCGAGGTACATTATCACTTCATAAGAGAGAAGGTATTAGCAGGATATATTGATCTGGTTTATGTGAGAACAGATGAACAGGTTGCTGATATTTTCACCAAAGAACTTGGAGCTGAGAAGTTGAAGAAGTTACCGGAGATGCTTGGATTACAGGATATGGCATTGAGCTTGAGGGGGAGTGTTGAGATATCAAGCTCAACATGTGATGATCCAGGATTACACGTACCAGTTTTTCGTTTCTCTAACATGTATAGTGTTCACGCCAGTATATGTCAGGGATACCTCATTGAGATTTATTAGATTTATCTACCGAGAGTGATGGCACATTTGTTCTTTGCCAGCTCACTCATTCGCGGACATTAGGTTTTTCCTTATGTACTGATCTTTATATATTGCACTTGTTGTATTCTTGTTTTTGGGTCATTCTTGTACATTCCTTTTTATGTAATAGAAGAAGAAGAAGAAGAAGAAGTTCATTCTTCCTTGCCTCAATCTGTGTGTGTGCTTCTCCTTGAGAGTGAGAGTGTGTGTGTGAGCTCTCTTCCTTATCTCCTTCCTCGTGACAAACCATCACTCAAGGAAGCCTTGAAGACTCAAAGGCAACTTGTTACCTTATCGGAGCCTCAGTCCAATGCTTCTCTTTCACCCTTGATATTCCTTTTATTCATACACTAGGGTTACTAAATTAATTCTAGTTTCCACCCATGCTACTAGTGGCTAGGATTGCATCCATCTCTCAGAGGGTGGTGCTTCAAAGGTCCTGTTGTAATTCTTTTTTTACTTCCATTGGGATGTGTTGCATTCTTTTAGCCTGTGTCTTTATTTTCCTTACACCTCATTTTAGCCTAATTTGTGCCCCTGCGGGGCTTTGGGCAAAGAGTAGTGTTTTTAGTGAATAATCTTTTTCTTTGATTTTCTTTTGCTTCTTTTCCGACTGATTTCTCCCTCCACATGTCCCTCTTCTTGAACTCTTTCATCGGTTTCATACTTATTTTGGAGCTCTTTGAGCTGATCATGCATTCTTTGATTTTCAACCGTGAGCACATTGTACTTTTCCATAGTTTCATTTGCTTCTTTTCCCTTGGTAGTAAGTGCCTGTATTACCTATGTAGATAGCTTCTCACTCAATACCTTTCGTTCACAAAATGTCCTCCCGTGGCACCTGCATGTGCCCTCTCTATAATAGGTAAGTATTCTCCTTCGTGGATGCATAGCTGTAGCTGATTGTCCTTTCCTCTTTAAATAATTGACTTCCCATTATAGTATAGTCCTTGCTCATTTCTTCTGGGGATAGCTTTCTTGCTAGACTTGCTCCTTCCTCATGCTCACATGTTTTCAAGAATTTAACTAGTGCCCTACTCCAGTATGCCATTATGGCGTACATGTGGATAAATCTACAATAATATTTACAATGACCCATAAAAGCTTGTACTTCCTTTGCATTTTTCGGCCTAGGTAATTCTAGGATTGCCTTAATCTTATCCTCGTCCATGGAAATTCCATTCTCGGATACGATGTGTCTTAGGATCTTTCCTTGTCTCACCATAAAGATGCATTTTTTCGGATTCAGGCACACTCGGTATTGCCAACATTTCTCAAATATCCTTCATAATTCTAGAATGTGTTCACTTCTCTAACCTGAATAGGTGCACAAGTCATCTACATATACTTCCATACTCTTTCTTAGGAATTCCTTAAATACATGACACATCAAGGTTTGGAAAGTAGCAGGGGCATTTGTGAGCCCGAACAGCATCACTCTAAAAGCATAGACTCCCCATTCAGTGGTGAATGTTATTTTATGTTGATCTTCCATAACGATAGCTACTTGGTTATACCCGGAGAATCCATCTAGGAAGTTATATACTTCCTTGCCTGCAACTCTTTCCAAGAGATGATCAGTGATTGGTAATGGGTAGCTATCACGGATAGTGGCTTCATTCACTTTCTTTACGTTAATACACACTCTTAATTTTCCATTTTTCTTTGGTACTACCACTAATGGTGACACCCATTCAATGTACTCTATCTATCTCATAAATGAATCCTACTGCTAACAATTTTTCTATCTCCTCTTTAATTTTTGCCGAATAGACATCATTGTATGTGTAAGGGCATTGCTTGAACGATTTTGCATCAGGTGTCATTGGGATTCTATGGGAACAAATGGATGGATCTACTCCCTTGAGGTCCTTGTAGGTCCATGCAAATACATCCTAGTATTCTCTGATTAGAGCTATTAGTTCTTCTTCCTCTTCTGGTGACATGTCTTTTCCAATATACATACATCTCTCTTCTCCTTCTTCCATGGTCACTATCACTTTCTTAGTCTATTCCTTATTATCGTATGCTTCTCCTTCTTTGGCTTCCCTTTTTGGCATTTGAATAGCTATCTTCCTCTCTTCTACTTTGTATCTTTTGAAGTGCTCTAGGACTTCAAAAAGATCTGGGGTTTGTTCTACTTTGTCTAATGTTTCCCCATTGTTCGGTCTTGTCTGAGCTACTTCTACCGCTAATACCTTGGGCATTTCTTCTTTGTTATCGACCTGGATTGCTTCTAAATACCGTTCCTCCAAATCAAATTATGGCTCCATTTCTATGCTTTTGTATTCCTCCCTCCATTCCTTTTCTAGTAATTCTTCTACCTCTAATTCCTGAAGGACTAACATGTAAAAACTTACATCATAACCTTCTTCATCCACACATCCATTCATGGTTAATACTTCCTCATTTACACACACATCTAAGGTGGCTAAAATCTCCATCCATCCATGTGGTTCAAATGCTTCATCTGGAAAAATTTGAGGCATATACATAGGATCATTTACGAGTCGGTAATTTCAATGTCTGATTGGCCATAATTGAGTTTTATTCTCCTCTTGTTTTGCTTCTTTGCACATCCATAATTGAGCATCTTCGTGCATCCGTGATTGGTCACTTGATCCTGCACTGTGAATAGACAGGCCATCTTCCTCTATATGTATCGGATTCCATTGTAGTGGGGGCACATCTCTATATGAAAATGTATCTAAATTTATCTTGCTAGTGGTCCCCTGATGTTGTAGGTATAATGTGTCTCTTCCCCAATCTTGTACTACCCTGAACTGTCTCATAAAAGGTCATCCTAATATCATTTTGTAATTATTTACCCTCCCAATTTGACATACAGCTAGAGTGTGTTTAAATTCTACTCCACAAGTAGTAAACTTAATCTTCTCCAATATTCCTAGGGGTCTCTCCACGTGGCCATCTACTAGTTGAAGTTTCATATGGGTTGGTCGTAGGGCTAGTTTTCCCCATTTTTCCCAAATCTCCTTGGTGTCTATGCCTACACCCACTCTAGTGTCTAAAATGGCTTTAGTCATGTACCCGTTAAATATGATAGGTAAGCACGTATTTCCTTTAGCTCCTTCACTAAATTCTCTAACTTTATCAACAGGGATTTGTATGGTAGATGGAACTTCCGTTTCTTTATTTTCCTTTGCAGGCTCTCCAGTTTCATTTTTTAATTGTCCAGCTAAGTGGTTCCATAATTGTGGTTTGACTCGTAATAGCTCTTCCACGGTCTATAAGCATTGTACCTTGGTCTTCTTGAGCTCTGTTAGGTTGTGTGATGTCTTACCTAAGGACCCATCTTCTTTGCCTCGAATTGTGGGAGCATGGAAAACTATAGATCCTTTCTCGTATTATCCCATATAATTAGGTAATGTGGAGATGATGTGCACTTCTTCTCTATTTCGGGCTAACATGGATACTTCTTCATACACTTCCTCTAAATTCTGGAGTTGATTGGGTTTCTCCAATATCTGGTTCTTCAAAGGGTGGTCTTGAACTCTCATCCCTTTTCCATCATTCTTCCTGGATCTTGGCCCATAAGTCTTGTGGCCAATTGGATTCTAGTTCTGGAATTGTAGAAATTTGTTTCGCCCGGTTACTATGTTGCTCTTCTTCACCAAGTTTCTCTTTGGGCATTCTTGGTGGTTTTCGGTCATTGATATCGATACACTCATTGAATTGGCTCTCAGGTATCCTAGTCTCCGAAAGGATTGGGATAGTCTTTTCTAAAGTAGTATGAGCTACATATTTCCAATCTCTCCTTTTTTAGCTCTCCTTGGGGATATAGTTTCTGATGTTGTTCTATATTTGTTCCAATCGTGATTCTATCTTGGTAAGCTTTCAACCACATGTCTAGGTCTTCTCGAACTAGATCTGCTAGAATTGATCCTGGTTTGTCTGGCTTCTAGGTTTGGCACTTATGTGGTGTTTCATCTTGCACTTCTGGTTTCCGAGGTTTCCTATTTTCTTTTTCATCTTTCTTGTCCTCTTTATTTTTCTTCTTCATCCATTTCTCGAGATTGAGAAAAGCAATGAAAATGAGAAAAGAAATGAAGATATCTCGAGATTGATAAAAGAAATAGACAGTATGCTGAATCTATAGCATTTTAAATCACATGAAATGATTAACTATGCACGGAGAACAAGCTCTGAGAAGTTCACTATTTTGAGATGATCATAGTAGAGAAGTGAAGTAGAGATGTGATCAATGTATATATAGTAAATCACATACGAAATACAATGACATTGGCAATGTATAATTGCACAATGTGAGGGTAGTGATGGAGCTATGGAATGAGCTCTCTAATCACAAGAAAATCCCTCTCAATTGATCTCCAAATCGGGCTCATTCGCATGCGAGACTTTTATCCACTTTTATAGCTAGAGTCGGAGCCAAGTTTTGAATTCAAATTCAAGCTCTCACCATAAAGTGAGTCCTAATCTTTAGGCTTTACTTCCTCATCTATCAACTACCAAGAATTTGAGATTATATATATATATATATATATATATATATATATATATATATATATATATATATATATATATATATATATATATATATATATATATATATATATATATATATATATATATATATATATATATATATATATATATATATATATATATATGATTCCTCCTAACTCCATGTGGGTTAGTGCAATTAACATGCACTTTTACAAGGATAAAAAGTATTTGACTTTTACAAGGGAATAGTCATATGAGAATATATGTGATAAATGCCAATTGTCCAAGTATGTAGGCTTGGTCTCATTTGCACCAATAGTAGTAATGGAAAATTCAACCACTATTTATTTAATGAACCATTATGCTACTCTTCCCAAAAATGTGACCATGGTCTGCATTGTGGCACTTGACAAAAACAAGGATTAACTTGTAATGAATATGGTGTGTCTTGCCAGTGCACCTGGTGTGGGATTCTTTTCCAAAAAATGTTGCCTCCAGAAAGGATTAGCCACGTCAAATTCTTCTTGAGTGTAATTGAAAGTGTTAGCTTTAAAGCTCAAATCTTGGTCCGAATCCTGTTGGGTAGTCTTCCTTGATGCATTTGTGAGTTTTCTCTTTCATAATGCCATATGGTATATTGAATGGCTTTATGATTTTATCTAGATCTTTATTCTTTATCTTGGCTTCTTTCATAACATGCACAACTACATCTTCAATGTTCTGTTTCATGTGAGACAACAAAAGTGCTCGTTCTCTCTGATATAGCTCTCTAGTGTATGACATGGGAATGTGATCAATATTCATCTCTTGTCGATCTCTTGTGGGTGATTGAACAATGGGGGGAGAAAGAGGGTTGTTGCAGAAGAAAGAGGCAAAGAAATGTAGGCCCCAAAAATTTTAAAATTTAGGCATAATTTTTTCTTCTTCAAATTTCCATGATATGACATCAAGATCTATGTTAATGCACTAGAGGAGTCCTCTAGATGCATGAAACCCAAATATTGAAACATAAGCCTTGTAAAATAATAGGGATTTAGTGTTTTTTCAATAAAAGTTTGGGTCTCTTGTGTGAAAGGACCATTTCTAGGGCACATGTATATAAGTCATTTGATGACAATTTGTAAGAAGTTTTTATCATCTATGATTTCATATCTTCCTCCCACTCCTTCTCTATCCATTCTCCTTCTTCTACCTCTTGTAGCACAACCATGTTAGACTTACATCATATCCATTCTCATCTTTACATTGTTCATGGATAGGACTTCCTCATTAACACACACACATCCAATGAGGCCAATATTTCCATCCATACATGGGGTTAGAAGTCTTCATCTTGGAATATTTGTGGCATATACACTGGGTCTTCTATTAGTCTAGAGATTCTACAGCTTGTTTTCCATATTTTTCATCTTTCTTCTTCTTGCTTGGCTGCTTTACATATCCATAGTTGGGTATCTCCATGCATCCATGATTGGTCTTCAGATCCCGCACTATGAATTGATAGGTCATCCTCTTCTCTATGTATTGTGTTCCATTGTAGAGGTGGAAAATCTTGGTAAGCATAAGTATGGAGGTTTATCCTAGTTTTCGCACCTCTATGTTGCAAGTACACTGCATCTCTTCCCCAGTCTTGCACTACCTTTGGCTGTCTCATGAAAGATCTTCCCAATATCATCTCGTAATTACTTGCCTTTTTGAATTGATAGATGACCAAGGTGTGCTCGAACTCTATTCCACATGTTGTAAGGACAATATTCTTTAATAATCCCAGAGATCTTTCGGTATGACCATCAACTAATTGTAGTTTCATCCTCGTGGGTCGTAGGGCTAGTTTGCCCCACTTCTCCCATATTTCTTTTGTCGATATTCCTACTCTAGCTCCTATATCTAGGATGTCTTTCATTGTATAGCCTTGGAATGTAATGGGTAGACATGTGTTACCTTCATCTCCCTCACTAAAATCCCCTACTTTGTCTACCAGGATTTGGATTGTAGGCACATCTTCATTGACTTTCGTGTTAACTATCTTTGCTTCCTTTTGCTCCGTTTTTAGCCAATTTCATCCATAATTGTGGTTTGATTTTTAATAGCTCCTCCAGGGTTATGGAGCAATGCACTTTTGTCTCCTTTAATTATCGTGCTATATCCGATGTTTTGCTTGATGTCTCCTTTCCTTTCATTCTCATGGTTGGGGCATGATAAAGCTCTGAATTCTGCTCATACTCTCCTATGTAGTTTGGTAGAGTATTTATGCTTTCCAATTCCTCATTTTTATCAAGTTCCAAACATTTCTCGCATTTTATCTCTTGATTCATCCCCCCTAGATTCTTGGAGGTGTCTTACTCTTCAAAAGGTGGGTCAATTCCTTTGGTTCTCCTCCATCTTTCCTCTTGAACTCTAGCCCATAGATCCTCTGGCCTAGCTTCAACTTCCAGGATCAAAGAACTTCTCTCATGGTCCTCTGTGGGTGTACTTTTAGTGTTCTTGAGAATCCTTCTTTCTTCAGGAGGGTCATGAGCTACTATAAATTCTTGAAATTCTTTTTCTGGTATTCTTGTTTTGGGCAGATTTTGTATAGGTTTTTCTAATGTGTTTTGGGCAATTTCAATCAGTTTCTTATAGATCTCTTGCCTTCCTTTCTCTAAATCTCCTCTTGGATAACTTAGTTCATGTTGTTCCAGACTTGGTCCTGCTTTGATCCTAGATTGAACTTTTATCCACATGGCTAGATCCTCAGGCATTGGATCAGCTAGAATAGATTCTGCTTGTTGTTTTTGCTTTTCTTTCTCCTCTTTAATTGAATCCTTAGTAGTTGTAAGATTCTTAGGTTGGTTTGGGTCTTCTCCACTCTTCTCTTCCACCTTCTTCTGTATCCACTTGTTTCTCATTTTCTCTCGTTGAGCTTTCCATCTTTGAGTTCTTTTGGCTTTTGAATTTCCTTTAGACTCTTCTAAATCTGCCACTATTTGCGGTGTAGTTGTTTCACGTTCATTAGTTTGGTGCATAGTCGAATTTAGCATTTTTGGAATTTCCTTTGCTCTTGCTCTAGTAATCGCCTTTAATGGCACCGTATACTCCTTGTCACTTTCAAAAGACTCTACCACTTCTACTACATTTATTTGAGTATTTTGAGTTGTCTAATTTGGTTTTTTAGGACAATCTCTAAACAAATGCTCCTTTTCACAATCACCACAATATCCTTCCCAAACCTTAGGAGGTGGGTGATAAGGCAATGTGCACTCCCTAATGAAATGGTCTCCTTCACAACAATAACAGGGCCCTCTAGGGATTGGGGGTCTAATCACGGGTCTAGAAGGTGCTTGGGCTCTAGGGGTTGTGTACATTTGGGTGGCACATTCGGGTCCGTATCCGTATGAGCTATCATAAGCCTCTTGTCCATATGGGTGTTTCTCATAGTTTGCCAAGTCAGCTTCGTAGGCATAGTAATCTCCCAAATTTTGATCATAGAATTGATTACGACTATCAGGGCATATTAATGAAGTGGTTGGCACTAACACTCTCTTAGGGTTCTCTTCTGCCTCGGCAAATTTCACAGTGACAACATTTTGTGGGTGGGGTGGTTGTTGTCCTAACACTAGTTGTGGTGGGTTGTATCCTGGGTATTCGTATGGATGTTGGATTTGAGGTGGGTTCTGATATTGAGGGTATCTAGAAGCTTCTCTTCCTTGATCTCTGGGTGGGTATCCATATGGTCTAAATTGTGGAGGTTGAACATGTCTTGATTGTCTATTATAGGGGTAATTTTCACTGCTATGATTAGTATATTTTTGCTCAATATTGTAGTACTGAGCTTGTTCATGAGCCGGTTGTCTGTTATAGGCATACGGGGGTGGTGGGACAACTCCCCTATTGCACACTTGAGAAGGGTGATCCCCTCCAAAGTGCACACATCTCCTAAGAATAGGTATTCTCATCGAGGGGTGGGGGTAATTCTTTTGTCCTTGCACACCTAATTTCTTGGCCACTAAGTCAACAATTTCTTCCACATTATTGTTTGAGCTAGAGATGCTACTAGAAGCATCCTCACTCTTGCTCTTGCTTTGTCTTCAAGTCTTCAGATAGATTATCTTCCAAGTCTACACACTCCTTCAAACACTCACTCAATGTCTAGAATCTCTTTACATAGACTAGTGCTCTTAGAGATCCATTGACTAATCCTTCTAAAAATAATGAGATCATTTTTTGCTACGTGGGCCTCTCCTCTGTGGGACATCTATCCTCATATTGCTTAAATCTCTTAGCTGCCAGAAGAACTGAGTCAGTTGGGGGTTGTTTAAAGTTGTGAATCAGAGATGAAGAATTATTCTTGATGCAAGTCTTCGTGAATTGTTCAATCATTTCTTGGAACACTTGCTCCATATTTAGGAAACTATTGGGCTCAAGCGGTTGGAACCAAGCAAAAGCAGTATCAATGAGTGTCAATCCAAATGACTCATATTGTACTAGGAAATCTTCCACTTGTTCAGCATGAATCACTTGCTTGAATTCAGCTATGTGGTTCTAAGGCTCGCCAAACCCATCATAGTGGATTCTCATACACTTAGCAACTTGAATCGGTCGCAATCTTCTTCCAGGTTTTGGTGGTCTAGCATAACGGGGATAGTTGGATGTCTCATATCAACACCAACTCCTCTACCTATGGGTGGTCTCTCAAGGGGAAGACTTCCTATTTCTTGGTTCTCCACAAGATGGGGGTTCATAATTAGGATTGGTTCCTAGCATTGAAAATTGAACATTGGTTCTCAAAGGGATGCTCTGTTGTTGTGTGTCCAAATTTTTGGTAAGCATAACTTTGATAGGTTCCTTGAGGGTTCTGGGAGGTGGTAGTCTGATCTCGTGAGGAAAACATTGGTATGCCTTGATATTTTAATCTGGATCTTTCCAAATCTAGTACAAGCCAATATTTTCTCATATTCCTATCAAGATAGGTGATTCGAGAGGAATCCTCATAATCTTGAAACTCATAAATGGTGACAGGGTTGCTACTTTCTCCCCACAAGGATAAATGAGCTTATAATAGCTTGTCCGTTCCTCCTACCATATATACATCGGTCATCATGTCATCCTGAGGGATCTTGTCACCTCTCAAAACACTAGTTACCTTAGACTTAGCTCGGGGTGTAGAAATCCTATCTTCATTATTTTCCCCATTAGGGTTATCTATATCCTCTATTTCCCTTTGTTCACTAATGGTTTCCGGATAGTCTGTTACTGCATAAATCACTCCCCTTTTATCCATGTAGAACCCTCCTTCATATTTTACTACTAGTCTAGGAACAATCTCTGACTCACTCACTTTCTTCATTCGGGCCATAGATATGTTCGAGCCATCTATGTCGATTGGCAATTCGTGTTGGTTTGTGGTCACGTACTCGAGTGAGGTCCTATATTCACGTTCAATTACAAACATGAACCTTGCAAAAGGCATAGAGCTATGCATGTCTTCTGAGGTCATCATAGCTTCCTCTTTTGACTCATTAGAGGTGTCAGAGTAATGAGAATGGGCGCTAGGTAAAACTACACATCCAACTGATGATATGACACTACGTCGACTTCCTAGGACCATCCTGAGCATAGGTTCATTCACTGATCACCTAGGTCAGGTTATTAGGTCTCCCTGTTTTGTTCTTACCCTAGGAATCAATCTCGTAAGAATTGATATTTTTTTAATAGGCTTTTCAAATGTTCTCAGGTTTCCAAGAGACATGATACTTGGTTTGGACAATACACGATACTTGCACTAGACAACGACACACAATACTCCAAGATAAATGATACACAATATTTGGATTTTGAACAATACATGATGCACGATATCAGGATCAAAACGGTACATGATACATGATATTTCTCTGTTCCACGATACCTACACTACCCGATACACGATGTTTCTGATTCTCATAATACATGATACACGATACCTGGGGCAGGAATGATACATGATACTTATAGGCTCGTGATACATGATACTTGAGGATCCGCGATACATGATACTTGAGGGGGCATGATACACGATACTTGAGGGGCCGCAATACACGTTACTTGATGATCCACGATAGATGATACACAAGTGATCAGACAATACGTGATACTCAAGCAATCACGATACACAATACTCCAAGAGTCATGACACACGATACTTAGATATCACAATACTTGACCTGACGATACACAATACTTAGGTATCATGATGCACAGGGAGTATAGGTATCGGCAATACATGATACCTTCCAGGTATCGTGACACACGGGAATTCAAGTATCATGATACTTGAACTCGACCTATCACAATATTTGGTCTTTTCTCACTCAAAAAGCAAAAATTTTTAGGAAAAATTTATACAAATGTGCTCCTTGTGCACTCCATGTCATCCCCAAGCACCTGTAGAAATCAAATCCTCACTCAAACCCACGATAACGATCGTGGTTCCTGTCACTTTTTGTGTAAATTAAATTTGCTTACAGAGTTAGAATCTTCTTAATCTCACCTCCAAGATAATCTATCCAAACTCTTCCACCCAAATCTCGCTTTTGAGGCCTTAATCGTGTTGATGTATGAAACACCACAAGAAATGAATTAAGGTGACACTAGAACACCTCTATGGTCACCATTAACTCATTTCCACTCCAAACTTTGAGAAATGATAGCTTAAAGTGAGAACTTTGCTTCTACAGAAATTCCTAGTCACTGAAATGACATACCTTCAGTATTTTGCTAATTTCTCCTAGCTCACATATTATTTCTCTATGAAACTTTATAGGCTGAAACTAGAAGAGTAGAGCATTCCAACAAGCTATCATATGCATCAAACGGAGCTCTAGAACTCAAGTTATGGCTCTCACAAGATGACCCTGTATGACCTTCCAAAACTGGAAAACTTGCCTATTTTAGTAAGAGCGCCTGTTTAAAATTAGAATTCGATGCCTAGCATCGACTTGCAACGAGAATTCGATGCCGGGCATCGACTTGGGATGTTTTTGGCCACTTTTCAGCAGGGATTCGATGCCGGGCATCAAATTCCCGCATAAAGTCTTGATCTTTTGGACACCAAAAATATAGGTGATTTCATGCACATTTACAATATGACTTATCAACTGGAATTCGATGCCAGGCATCGAGTTGCTCCAACAACATCATGTTTTTCAAACACTTCAGTACTGAATGAAAAATATAAAAGAAAATATGACTTATCAACAGAGATTCGATGCCAGGCATCGAGTTGCTTGGAAAACTTGATCTTTGTAACTCATCACACAGTAGGTAATCATGGAGATGATGGAGAGAGGCTCATACACAGAACTTTACTCAGTTCTTCTCATAACTATAAAAAACTCAGAAGTTTTACAGATGCTTTCTCACTCAGAGAAGCCCGACTATTCTCAGTCATAAAAATGAGTTCTTCTCACTTTCTCTCTCTCTCTCGTCAGTTGATACAAACTAACTTATATAGATTTTCTCATTCCCGTGATTTTTAAAAAACTTCTAGAACTAAAGTGAACTAACTTTACAAGTATAATACAGTTGTGAATTTGTCCCTTCACATAGGCATGGGGTTTTCTTCCTAAGATTTGACCTTGAAATATATGTCCAATTAGTGAGTGTTTCTCCAACAGCTCCCCCTCAATCACTAATTGACATTCCCTATTTCTTCATATCATCTTCTTTTCTTTTACTCCTGCCATGCTTTTGAATCTACTGGTCTTCACACCATCCAAGTGTTGATAGGATGCGGGAAGAAGCAAGTA
Organism: Ceratopteris richardii; assembly: GCA_020310875.1. Lineage (NCBI taxonomy): Eukaryota > Viridiplantae > Streptophyta > Polypodiopsida > Polypodiales > Pteridaceae > Ceratopteris > Ceratopteris richardii. The sequence goes on along the minus strand of CM035407.1, from coordinate 82,192,866 downwards.
TGGACACACATGCAGATCTAGCACTGAGGCAACCTTTCATTTTTTTCAAAACCCTCACATCATTCTAAAGTGATTCTCATCACTACAAACCCTTGTAAATATCATTTCACCTTTTTGTAGCTCCATTTTGTACAAGCCGAGGAGTCCTCAAGCTTGGGGAGCCTTAGATGTAGTTGCTTGTCAATTTTCATAATTTTTAGATCTCGTTTGGGCCCTCAAATAAGCCCCGGAACCTAATTTTTAACTAGGCCGGACACTAGGTCTGGACAGGGCCAAAGCTAGTCAAAAACTATAAATAGAGCTAGAGAGCTCATTTTTGGGGGAGCTTCTTGTAGTTTGAGCTTGTATGAGAACTTTCTTGCAATAGAAGTGATTCCATTGTCTTACTCTCTTTGTTCTTACTGTGTGTGCGCGTGTGTGTGTATGTGTGTGCATGCTTGTGTGCTTCTCACTCACGCACTTGTGCTTCCACTTGCTCGTGGTCTTCATACCATCCTCATGTCTTCCCGGATTGACATTAAAGGAGGTGCTACTCATCACTGAGCTACACCAAATTTTGGCGCCTCCTTTAATGTCAATCCGGGAAGACATGAGGATGGTATGAAGACCACGAGCAAGTGGAAGCACAAGTGCGTGAGTGAGAAGCACACAAGCATGCACACACATACACACACACGCGCACACACAGTAAGAACAAAGAGAGTAAGACAATGGAATCACTTCTATTGCAAGAAAGTTCTCATACAAGCTCAAACTACAAGAAGCTCCCCCAAAAATGAGCTCTCTAGCTCTATTTATAGTTTTTGACTAGCTTTGGCCCTGTCCAGACCTAGTGTCCGGCCTAGTTAAAAATTAGGTTCCGGGGCTTATTTGAGGGCCCAAACGAGATCTAAAAATTATGAAAATTGACAGGCAACTACATCTAAGGCTCCCCAAGCTCGAGGACTCCTCGGCTTGTACAAAATGGAGCTACAAAAAGGTGAAATGATATTTACAAGGGTTTGTAGTGATGAGAATCACTTTAGAATGATGTGAGGGTTTTGAAAAAAATGAAAGGTTGCCTCAGTGCTAGATCTGCATGTGTGTCCATACTTGCTTCTTCCCGCATCCTGTCAACACTCTCCCCCCCCTAGGGTCTGTCGCCTCTGACAGACCTCTTTTCCGCCGTTTGATCAATGTATTCTTGCAGGAGGTCGGTTGCCAATTCTTGTTCTTTGATTCTTAAACCTCTGATTAGATCTCGTTGCAAGGCCTCCCAATCCACTATACCAGGCATGTCAGGTTGTGGCATCGTGTAAAGCTCGGAATGCATCGTTTGCTCGCATGCAAAGAGATGGAGTAAATGCGTAGGTCGGGGCGCAAATACCTCTGAATGTGCTTCCCAAAACCCCGTGGTGAACATATCATCAAATGTTTGCTTGTAGCAGGCAGGGAGATATCTTATGCGTGCATGCCATGCGTAAGCCACTCGTATGCTCGGGGTTGTGCTCATATCATATAGCAGGTCGTAGTTACCATTAATAAACCCGGGAATAGGAGGTTGAATACGGCATACATTGCGAAAAGTTTTGAGTACGACCTGCATCATGTCGAAGATCTTGAGCATCATCTGGGCAGCGACATCTGGCATAGGGTGGAGGCGTGGTATCCAATGTCTGATGGTTGCAATCATGTATGACACTGTAGGAGTACCGGTTGGGGGGGCGATAGCGGGGTAATTGAGCCATTCTTTACAGTTTGCGTTATTCTGAACCTTGATGGCAAAAGCTTTCCATGATCTACGTCTTTGCACTGGCCCAAAACACGGATTGTACTTCAAATGCATGGGGGCATGATCCCATGTTCGAAGCATTTCTGGGTAAGTTTCGAGTAACTTTTGCCTCCACGTTGGTTGGAATATGGCCCCTTTTCGTGCCGCTTCTGGTATGTCTTCTGGTTCGAACTGTGTGGCAAATGTTGGGCACTTGTTGGTGACCCGTTTGATTTCTGCATTGTAATCAGCCAACAATACAAAATAGGGCTTGTATTGCAGTTCTGAACTAGTGATAAGGCGTCTAGGGGCGATGTGCCTGAAGTATTCTGAGTGAAGGATGGTGTCCTCAATGGCCTTCATTGCCAGCATCTGAGTGGATATCCGCTCCTGATGAGTTTGTCCCATTTCCTCTACTTGTTTCATCCATGTTGATGGGGGTTCCTCATAGGTATCTTGACCGTCTTCTGTTACGCGTCCTCCTGGGAATGGTTGAGGCTCGTAGGCGTCGTCGAATGCTTCCTCCACTGGGATGGTAACTGCTTCTTCTTCTAACGGTTGCTCTGGTGGGGAAGGGGGTCGTTCGTACTGCATCAACTTCAGTTTTAGTTCTGCGATCTGCTGCCGTAACTCCAGCACGTCGTTGGTCGTTGAATGTTCAGGTTCGGTTGAAGTAGCAGCGTCTGTCATTTCTTTAGGTTCCTGTCGGTGTGGTGTAGACTCTTGGGGTCTCTGTAAGTCCTTTAGCTGGTCGGCAAGCTGATCATGTGCTTCTAAAAGATTGGCATATGTTTCCAAGATTTGTTGTATGCTTTCTGAGGGGACAGCTTGAAATTTGACCGGGTCTATGGGTGCTCCCGGGGTGTTCTCCATGGCAGCCTCGAGGTTCTCTTGGTTTTGTTGTTGAAGCCGTCTATTCTCTTCTTGCGCTGCTGCCAGATGTCGTCGTAGCAAAGCCATGTTTCGTTGAAGCCGTGCATTGCGGCCCATTTGATCTCGCAGCTGTTCCTCCATGGCTTTGCTCTCTTCCATATGTCTCGCTTTGAGTTGCGCATTTGCCTGTTCGAGGGCGGAGATCTTGCTTTGTGACTCCGTATGAATGAACTCCAAAGCATTGACACGCTCTTGGAGTGTTGCTGAGAGGGTGCAAAGCCCTTTGTTATTTTCTTCCAATAATGTATATTCTTGCTTAAGCTGAGTGGCAGCTTCAAGCATCGTGTCGAGTGCAAGACTAAATGAGGTGGAAGATGCAGGGGGTTGGGAAGTGGGAATGGGAAAAGTGGATGTTGTGCCTACCGTGTGTGGAAGTGGTGATGTGAGTGTAATAACCTGTGATGGTGTTGTGAGAACAGTGGTGGTGGGTGATCCAGCGGATGGTGAGATGTCCATGGGATCGGACATGAGAGAGTGTGATTCGTGAAACGTGAACACCGGGATGGTGGGTGGTGTGATAGTGGTGTCTGTGAATGTGGGGAAGTGAACTTGGGGAAGGGACTTTTTCTTATGTTCATCAACCTGTCGAAGAATGTTTACAAATTGGGTCCACAAGGAGGGTTGGGTGATTAGTGGGGTGCCCGAGGCAGTTACAAGGGATGGGGTAGGTAGAGTTTGGGGGGGAGGAAATGGAGGGGTGGACGGTAAAGAGATGGAAAGAGTCTGACTAGTGACAGATGGTTGTCCAAAGGCAAGGGGGAAGAATGGGTGACCTAATTGGGGTTCAAAAACCTGAGTGACAGAGATGGATGAGGGTGAAGGAAGGAAAGTGGAAACGGGGGTGTGTACAATGGTCTCACTATAGGAGGAGAATGGTTGTGTAGAAAGACACGTGGAGAGAGGCTCTGAGGGTGGGATAGGAGATGATGGGGGAGATGGGGCATGCGTAATTTCCTCCGGTTCATCATTGGGCCTAGGGCTAATCATGTGCACATCTTCTGCTGTGGACGTAGCTAACGCGGTAGATACTTCTATCTGAATCATCTTTCCGTGTCGAGGCCGTGTATCAATTCTTCTTTGATCATAAGCAGGGTTCTCTTGATAGACCAAGGTTCTCATTGCTTCACTGATGCCACAGGTGTCCGCCAAAAGATTTAGCGATTCTACAAACTGGGGATCGATATGCTCTGAGTGTAACATCTGGTTTACTAGGGCCCTATTTGCTTCTTCTGTCATTTTATGGCGTCGTTGTACCTGCTTGATTGTTTGGTATAGCCGTTTGAGCTGTGCCGTATATGCAGGGGCTTCGTCTTCACTCTCTTTCGGGTTATCTCTTGGTGCCTTCTCCTGAGCTTGTGTGCTTAATCTTTGAGGAAATTGTGCCACTCCTATCTCCTGTACACTGCTTGTCTCGCCTCTTGCATGTTCTCTTTGGGTTGATGCCCCCGGATCGACATTGTCAGGGCAACCTTCACTGTCTGATAGATGAGCCGTCTGCAGAAATGTTTCAAAATCAAAATTTGGGTCCTCGGTGAAAGTGGCCATCGCTGCAAATTCTGCATCGGTAGGTAGCGGAGGGGCAGAGGGAGTGGGCTGTACCACCTCTCTTGGTTGAGACCCCTGGAGATGGATTATGATTGGTGCCACCGGGGCTTCCTCTCTAGTGGAGACTTCGGCAGTGGTTGCTGGAGGGATCAGGACTTGTGAAAGGGATCCACGCATTCTTTTTGCAGGCTGACTCCCTGACTTTCGCCCTTTAAACAGTTCCAGGTGTGCATACTTTAGGGCTCGAGCAACTGGCACATCATACGCCAGACATCTGTAGATGATTCTCGTCAACGCACAACACCCATGTAAAGTGGGCTTCCTCACCCCCCGCTTGCCTGCCTCATACGCCTGATCTAAGATCCATACCGGCATCTTAATGGGCAAGCTTCCGGTCTCTGCTAAATACAACCCGTACCATATCTTCTTGTGAGGCTGGGTGAAACGGTCCTGAGCTGGAAACGCGAAGTGCTGGAGGCACATCCGCAGAGGTATGGCGATGTTGGGGGTGAGGGCGCACATGTCTTTGAGCTTCTTGACTCTATTGCTTTTCATTGATTCTGGTATCAAGGGGTCGCGATCTGAAGGCACATGAGTGCCATACATTTGAAGGGCTTCCCTGATTAATGTTACATTTAATTCAAATTTCCTCATCTCCTCCAGATTAGATAAGGAGGGCACCCAGAATGTGCCTGAATGATCTTTATCCCCGGTAGGTTTCAATGTAGCAATCAAGTAGTAGCACCTGAGGAAGTCAGGTTTAGGTAGAGCTGCACTGAAGTAAGTTTGAAGTCCTGCCTTTTGCCAGATATCTTGAAGTGGAGCTGCATTTTGTAAGGTCTCAAATTCTCTTGAAAAGAATTGGAAGGTCCACCAAACCCCTCCACACTCCATCTTGGACTCCCATATGTGATCTGCGTCTCCCAAATCCCCTGGCATTTCATTGAACCAATGGGAGTGCCCTTTTACTCTTTCGGTTAGTCCACTGGGTGGATCTGGAATAGGAATCCTTCGCACATTCAAGAATTCTTCAGGCCTAGCTGTTGGTGGAGCTTCCACTGGCATGGCATCCCAATTGATAGGAGCACCAGATCCTGCCTGAGAGCTCGTGCCTGCCGCTGTTGCCATGAGAGTAGGTTGCTTATCTGCTGGAAGACGAAAGGCACATTAGTGTTGCATAGGAAACAAGATGTAATGGTGTTCCCTTCACAATACTAACATGACAATCCCAGAGGTCAGTGGTTAGTGGTGAGGTGTTTATGATATGTGTGAGTGGTGATTAAAGGTCAGTGTCATCCTAGATGCATACTTTGGTTATGCAATGGGCTCGGAATGCTTCTGTGTTAGAGTGGACGGATTTACAGAATAGGGTCAGGGGGTTTAGTACACAGTTTAATTCTCCACACTTTGATGCAGGAGTCGTAGCTCTTAGAGCTAAGGGCAGGTGAAGATTTCGGTCTGAGAGTGTGATGCATGTGGGATCTTGTGGGTACCCATTTCCAGACATTCCTGGGGTTGATGGGAGTGGGGACAGTGAGAGGTGTAGGTATCTTGTCACTTTCTGAGTTGTTGGCCAAGAGTGCTTGTGAAAGTTGCTTCATCCTAGTGCCTGTAGGTGAAGTAATTTGGGCTTGTAAGCTAGCCTTGGGCACCCATATCTGTCTAGCATTATGGGTGGCCTTCATGGACCGCTTAGGAACCCAAATAGAAATGGTATGTCTAGGGGTTATCCTAGGGGGCTTCTTCACTTTGTTCCTTGATGGTGAGGCTCGTTTCTTGTCTCTTTGAGAATCTGCTATTGGAGCTGTGGGTTTTCCATCCTTGCGTATCCAGATCTGCTTCACGCCACGAGATGCTCCATATTGCGCGGGTTGGCGCTCCTGCCTCTTGATCAGCGGTCTCCTTCGTGTAGAGTGATGTTCGGTCCGTTCGTTTAGAATCTTCTTTGGACCATTTAGGAACTCCTTCTTGGCTCCTGAACCTTCAGTAAGATTGACATTCCTCTGCACCATAGAAGTTTGGACAACATGGTTATCTTCATGTGGATTCCTGGAGGGACCAGGAGTTGGTGCCTGTTCTATTGGTTTGAGCGCTTGATTTTCTAATTCAACCGTGAGACGACTTTGGCCTACCCAAGCCTGAAGAAGTCCACTTCTTAGGTTGAGGATGACTGCGTGATCATAGATCCAGTCTTGGCCCAAAATAAGCGGTTCGGTCAGATCCTCGTCTTCACACACTAGCACTTTTACTGGCATGAGGACCTCTTGTATGTAGAGGGGAAGATCCACCTCTCCCATGCAGGGGGTTTCAACACCTCCTAATCCTATCAGATAGGCTTCTATGGGTTTTACCTCCAATTGCAGCTGCTGGCAATAAGAAAGCCGAACTGCACTTGTGGCTGCTCCTGAATCAATTAAAGCCCTTACACTTGTTGTGCTGTCTCTTTGTCCTATTTCTAGGGTCACAAAAGGTCGTCGGTCTACTATTTTAGGGGTGCGTCCACCTGAAGCCTCACACATGGCCATGTGATAGCCTGGAGACTCTTGAGTGTCCGTCATAGGCTGGTCCCTTCCTTGTCTCCTCAGCTTCATTCGTCTGATACGTTCTAAGGCCTCTGCCTGTGCTTCTTCTCGAATTCGTTTTTCCTCCTCTTTACGTTGTTTAGCAGTACTGAGTCGACTTAGCATTTCCTCTGTGAGGGGTTCTTGATACAGCTTGACTCTGCACCCGCTAATATAGTTTGGGAGGACGTCCCCCTCTAAAGTGGCTAGTTGTACTGCTCCACTCGTGGAGATCCTATTAATGATCATAGGTCCGTAGCCTCTCTTTTCTAGCTTCCTTGCGTGTTGTTTCAATGTGTAGACTAACACTAGATCTCCTGCTTTCAAGCCCTTATCCTTCACATGGGCATCAAAGTATGCCTTTTGCCGTTTCTTTGCAGCATAGATGCCTGCTGCTGCTCGTAGCCTCGTCTCACCTAAACGCTCTAGATCAAAGATCCTAGAGGACAACTCGTGTCCATTCCACTCATGCTCTTGTGCTACTCTTAAAGCTGGAATTAGGAAATCTAAGGGTAGCACCGCATTTTGTCCGAAGACCATCTGAAATGGGGTGGCATTGAGTACCGTTTTGTAAGCAACTCGGTATGCCCAAACGGCATGATGAAGTTGTTTGTCCCAATCAGAGCGTTTATTATTTACAAGTTTCGTCAATACATTACACAGGATCTTATTCGTGCTCTCGGCTTGTCCGTTAGCCTGTGGGTGATAGGGTGCAGATTTCTTATGTATCACCATGAATTCTTGAAGGAGATTTTCAATGACCTCATTCAAGAAGTGCGTACCTCTATCACTAACCAACTCTATTGGTAACCCATATCTAGTGAACACATTTTCGAATAAGAATTTAGTCGTCGTTTGAGCATCATTCTTTGTCGTGGCTTTTACTTCCACCCACTTTGTAAGGTAATCTGTGGCTACAATAATGTATTCTGCATGGGAGTTCCTAGCTGGGGGGTTGATGGGACCTACAAAGTCTATACCCCACTTTGAAAATGCACGTCCTCCCATCATTGGCCTCAAGGGCATTTCATCTTTTCTTGTCGGATATTGGGCACGTTGGCATGTGTCGCAACTCTTCACATAAGTATGTGCATCCATATGAAGAGTGGGCCACCACAGTCCTGAGAATAGAATGGTCTTAATTACTCTGTCAGGCCCAAAGTGTCCAGCTGCAACACCGCTGTGTGCCGTTTCTAAGACTTTCAGGTAGTCTGATTCATGTACGCACAGTCTTAGGTAACCATCCTTGCCTCTTCGATATAGGTTGTCCCCTACTAAGGCATAGTCTTGAGCCTCTTGCTCCATGCTCCGTTTTCTTGCAAGGCTCGCCTGATTGGGCAATGTTCCCGATCTCATGAACTCAACCAATGGAGCACTCCAATCTGGGGTTAATGACACATGATAAAGAGTGGCATGATCCACTGGGGGTCTCTCCTGGCATACTGAACAATTGTGAACCCACTCTTGTATTTCCTTGTCCATGCTAGGCCAATACACTCCTAAGCGTTTTAGGTTCTGCAAAGTTCGCTGTTTAGAGTAGTGATTCCCTAGCAGTCCTTCATGGGCTTGTTGCAACCAACTAGCATGTTCATCCTCCTCGACACAACAAGCTAACACTCCCTCTGTATCTTGCTTGTACATACTTCCAGCCAAGATTTGATACTTTAACGATTTTACAATTTCCTCTTTGCTGGTTTTCACATTCTTATTTGCAGGCCCGAAGGTTAGGATTGGTACCAGCTTATTTGCCCATTTAGGAACAACTTCTAAATTGAACAGATAAGCATCGGGCAATTCGTCAGACACTCCTTGCGGTGGCTCTCCTGAAGTGATGCGAGAAAGATGGTCTGCCCTAAGATGGGTTCTACCTTTCCTGACAACAACTTCAAAGTCGTATTCCATTAGTAAGAGAAACCATCTTACTAAGCGACCTGTATTACAAGGTTTATTGACCAAATATAGTAACGCTTGATGATCAGTGAAAAACTTGAACTTATTGGCCAATAGGTAGTGTCTAAACTTCTTCACAGCATATATCATGCCTAAGCCTTCTCTCTCCGTTGTGGTGTAATTTCGTTCAGCTGCATTTAATTGCCTACTAGCATATGCTATCGGCAAATCTAGGTTTCCTTCACCCGTGGGTTGTGCTAGCACACATCCTATTGCATGATTGGAGGCATCTACATGGACATGAAAGGGTTTGCTCCAATCCGGAGTAGTCAATATTGGTGCTGTGCACAAACGTCTCTTCAGCTCGTTGAAGGAAGTCTCGCATTCCTCGGTCCACTCAAAATTTGTTAACAACCCATAAAGAGGTTTAGCTATGATGGCATACATGTGGATAAACCTACGGTAATATCCGCAATGGCCCATAAAGGCTTGTACCTCTTTAACATTCCTTGGTCTGGGCAACTCTGCTATTGCTCTTACTTTGTCTTCATCTGTTGAAATTCCGTTCTTAGAAACGATGTGACCTAAGATCTTACCTTGTCGTACCATAAACACACACTTCTCTGGATTCAGACACACTCGATAATCTCTACACTTGTTGAAGATTTGCCTGAGCTCAGGGATGTGGTAACTTCTTTCTTGGGAATGAGCGCATAAATCATCCACATATACTTCTAAGCTCTTTCGCAAGAACTCTTTGAAGACATGACACATGAGTCTTTGGAATGTTGCAGGTGCATTGGTGAGCCCAAATGGCATCACACGAAATGCAAAGATTCCCCATTCTGTGGCAAAGGCCGTTTTGTGTTGATCTTCGGGGGCAATGGCTACTTGGTTGTAACCTGAAAATCCATCAAGGAAGCTGTAAACTTCCTTGCCTGCAACACGCTCCAAAAGATGTTCGGTGATTGGAAGTGGATAACTATCTCTGATCGTAGCGGCATTGACTTTTTTAAGGTTAATGCACACTCGCAATTTCCCATTCTTCTTGGGCACCACTACAATGGGGGACACCCATTCAGTGTGCTCAATCTCATAGATGAATCCGGCTTCAATCAGCCTGTCAATTTCCTCTTTTATTTTGGCCGCATAATTGTCATTATATGTGTAGGGCTTTTGTTTGGTGGGCTTGGCATCAGCGGTCATCGGAATCGTATGAGAGCAAATCTCTGGATCTACTCCTTTCAAGTCTCTATAGTGCCATGCGAACACATCCCTATATTCCCTCAATAGAGCTACAAGCTCTGCTTCTTCTTCTGCACTTAGGTCGTCTCCTATGTACGTACATCGATCTTCGTTCCCTTCAATGGTCACTACAATTTTTTTGGTCTTTTCTTTATTGTCATATGCTTCTCCTATAATGGCCTCTCTCTTAGGCATTCGTACCAAAATTTTTCGGTCTTCCACTTCATATTTCTTGAAATTTTCTGGTACCTCAAACAATGATTCTTCTCTTCTTGTTTCACTGCTTTCCTTTTCTTTTTCTTTTGACCTCCTTCACTTCCTTTCTTTGAATTTATCGTTTTAATACTAGCAAGGGGTTCTTCTTCTTTTTGGGTTAACACTCCTATGTCTTCTAAGTAGTGTTCCTCTGAGTCAAAGTAAGTATCCATCACAATGGATTCTAGATCATCATCACTCTCTTCTTCTTCTATGAACTCCCTCTAGGATCACACTCTTCCAACAAGGGCTGACACATGAACACCGAAATATCATAACCCTCCTCATCACAATGGGGTGTCCATTGTTCTTCATTGACTGCAATGTCCATGGTAGCCAAGATTTCTGCCCAACCATGAGGCTCAAATTCCTCATCTGGAAATATCATTGGTGTATAGGCTGGGTCTTTTATTGGTCTATCTCCTGGGGAAGTTCCTTCTTCTCTCGCTTTTAGGCGCTTTTCCTCTTCCTCTGCGACCTTCCACATCCACAAGTGAGTATCTTCATGCAACCAGGATGGTTCAGGTGAACTTCCAGAATGCACGGAGATAGAGTCCTCTTTCTCTTTGTGGATAGGATTCCACTGTAAGGGTGGTACATCTCTGAAGGTGTGATCCTTCAGATTGACCTTGGTGGTGACCCCTAAGTGTTGTAAGTACAAGGAGTTGGTTCCCCAATCCTGTACTATTTGCAATTGTCGTAGGAAGGGTCTTCCTAGGATCATCTCGTAAACATTATTCTTCTCAAAGTCACATATAGCAAACGTATGTTCAAACTCTACACCACAAGTGGTTAGAGTTATCCCTTCAAGCAATCCGAGGGGTCTTTCAAAATGACCATCTGCCATCTGAAGTTTCATTCTCGTTGGTCTTAAGGTGGGTTTGCCCCATCGCTTCCACAAGGAGGTGGTCGCAATAGCAACACCGGCACCTGAATCTACGATTGCTTTGGTTGTGTAACCTTGATAGGTGATTGGAAGATAAGTGTTACCTTCTTCACCCTCGCTCATGTCTCCTATCTTGTCAAGAGGTATCTCTGGAACTTTTTGCTTAGAACCTACTTTGGGCATATTGGATTCAAGTTCTGGAACCTGATCTTTCACGTGATTCCAGAGCTCCGGTTTTGCCTTGAGGAGTTCCTCTACAGTGAGGTGACATTGAACCTTAGTGTTCTTCACAACATCAGTGTTCCTGGGAATCACTGAGTCTTCATTTCTCACCAATATAGTGGGGGCTCGGATCTGGAGAGATTCAGCTTCCCATGGGCCTGTGAAATGAGGCAACTCTTGTAAAGAATTAGATTCAAAATCTAATCTCTCATCCTCTCGTTGCTCGGTTTGATCTCCATAGATAGACGGAATGTCTTGGGGGAATTGATCACGGAGGTCATCAATCTCAGGAATAGGAGGGGAATCACCCTTCTCCTTGGCCCATTTCTCTTCTTGTATTTCCCGCAAGAACTCTGGAGAGTACTGTTGTATTGAAGGAGGTATTCCAGCATCCGTAGAATTAGGAACATAAGCTCCCATTTGTGGTGAGCTTCCTCTTTCAACAACTGGTTGAGCCTGTGGAGGTAAAGAAACTTGTGATTTGTTTACCAACTGCTCTAATCTTTCTAATAAGCCTTGGAAATGCAAATCCGGCTTGACAGAGTTTGTCTGATTGAACTTTTGACTAGTCTCAAGTATAGCTTGAGCTTGTTCTACCATTTTCATGCACATTTTCATCCGTTCAATCTCTAAGTCTGCTCTAGGGTAACTCTTGTCTAGGTTTGCAACTGTTGGCCCTTCTTGAAGTCGAGCCTGGTAGGCCTTGAACATCATGTCCAAGCCTTCAGGAGTGGGGCCAGCTAATACTGATCCTACTCGGGGTGGTGGGTGGGTTACGAGGGGTGTATTAGAGGGTGGAGAAATGGAGGGTGATGGGGATGGTAGTGGTGGAAGTGTGTGGGAGTGCGGTTGAGATGTGATCTCTGTGATTTTTGCCTTGGTTTCTCTCACGCTTTCTTCAAGTTCGTTTATCTTTTTTGCCCATTGTCTCTTCATTCTTTCACGACTATCCTTCCAGGTGCTAGTCCTCTTTTTGGGTATGCTCTCTGTTTCACTCACCTCGGGGCTCTTTTCGGGACCAACACCTTGGTGTTGTTGAAGTGCCTGGGCTCTTGTGATCACCTGCACAGGTGCAGTGGAAGTCACGCTTCCTATGGAGTCTACAACTAACCCCACAACATTGATAGGAGTGATCTTAGGCATGTTATTGGGGTTTTTTGGGCAATCTCGTAGGAGATGCTCTTTCCCGCAGTCTTGACAAAAGCCCTGAATGGTTACTGGCTGAGGTAGTGTAGGGATAGGTAGTGGACAATCACGTACAAGGTGATCTCCCTGACATCTGAAACATGGCCCTCTAGGAAATGGGGGTCGTACCTGCCTAGGTTGAGGTCTAGAGTTGGGGTTTGTGTACATGACATTAGAATACTCCGGTTCCCCACTATTTTCACTTGGGTCCTCATAGTAGTATGACTCGTTATGCTCGGGTGACTGCATGTAGTAAGCCTGTGGGCTATCAATATGTGCGGAGTCAAAACTATGGTCACTGGGGTCACTGTCTGATAGCAATGGGGTGACTGGGACTATGGCTCTGTTCGGATTTTCTTCAGTAGATGCATACTTCACTGGGATCACATTGGTTGGAGTAGGGGGTTGCTGCACTAGGACTGGTTGAGGTCTCTGCTGCCCTTGATAAGGTGGCTGATAAGTTTGTTGCGGTCTGTTGTATTGTGGTGATGGATACTGATTCTGGTATCTACCCTGTTGTGGATATGGCTGAGGATAATTTTGCCTAACAGTTTGTTTGTTATATGGGCAGTCTTGTGCCGTGTGATTGGTGTACCTGCGCTCTATGGTGCAGTACTGGCCACTAAGGTTCGCCTATGGTTGGGCCATAATGGGGCATACACTTGCCATATGTTCACCGCAACAATTGTAACACCGCTTAACTGGGGCAAATCTTGGAATTTGCTTGCTAGAGACGCCTAGTTTTTGGGCTACCTTCTCTGCAAGTTCCTCGATGGATGCGGATTGACCAGATGTCTGTGTGCTAGCGCTATCAGAATCCTTATAGATTTTTGATAGTCCTAACTCCTCACCTAGATTGTCCTCAATGTCTATGCATATGCGCACGCACTCCTCTATCGTTCTAGGGTCCTTTAGGTACACATATGACCTGAGCTTAGTGCTCAACAACCCGTCTAGGAACAAGGCCACCTGTTTGGCTGGCGTGGGTAACTCCGGCATAGGGCATCTCTCCAGGTACTGTCTAAATCTTCTTCCAGCTAGTCTGACCGTCTCTTGAGGTGTTTGTTTGAAGCTATGAATTAGTGAGGAGGTGTTATGCCTGATTCCACTCTTAGAAAACTCAACAATAAATGCCTCTAAGAGTTGGTCTATGTTTCTGAAATGCCTCTCATTCAGTGGTTGGAACCACGTAAGGGCAGTGTTCCTAAGGGTTAGACCGAAAGCATTATATTGCGTGAATAGGTCCTCCACTTGTTCAGCTTTCAACACTTGTCGAAATTCTGCCACATGGTCATAAGGGTCTCCCGTGCCATCGAAATAATTCTTCATGGACTTCACCAGTTGGGTTGGTCGTAGGGTCCTAGTGTGTTCTCTCGGCCTTGGCAAAGGAAAATCATCAATGTCCCGGTGATTCCATGGGGTTCTATGTCTCTCAGGTTCTACTCTATTCCTTTCTGTTCCCGTTCTTTCTCTTCCCAGGGAGTTGGCAAAACTTACCTCAGGTTTGTCCCTACCTCTATCTCTTTGAGCGCCATGAGCTTGGGAGGTCCCAGCTCCTTGATGACCAAAGGACACATTAGACCTTGGTTGGGGAAAAACAAATTCACCCTTCCAAGTGTAGGCATGTCTGCCCTGCTCAGTGACCACGAAGATTCTCTCTGATGCAGTGTCTAGGTAGGTTACTTGGCCTGGACTATCAGGGTCTTTAAACTCGTAGATTGTGAGGGTGTTCACCTCCTGAGGTTGAGAAGTTCTATATCTCCAAAAAGCCTCATCGGTTTCCCGATTTAAAAGCAGATCTATGCTTTTGTTATCTTGTGGAATCCACTCAGGAGTCATGATTCTGGTCAAGACAGACTTACCACGGGGAGTTCTTGGCTCTCTCTCTAAGTTCCCTTGCTCTATATCTCCCATGTCGGTCTCCGCAATCACATTTCCAAACTCATCAGTTCTATCGGGAAGAGTGGTGACTACATATATAGTCCCCTCTTTATCTAGGTATGCTCCATTCTCAAACTTGACTACCGGGTGGTCTATTCCATGGGGTTGGTCGGGGTTCTTAATCTGGACCACTGATCTTCTCAGTCCGTCTTCGTAGATGCGAGCACCTAGACGATTCGTCCTGATATATTCCAATTGAGTCTTATAAGGCCCCTCTGGCTTTTCTAGATAAGCCAGCCCTGAACTCCCTACGGGTCTCTCCATGTGATAGGACATTTCAGAATCACTGGTTTCTGATCTGGGAGTGTATGGGTAATCACTCAACTGCTGGGCCCAAGACCTGGCAGTGTGATTGACACTAGCTTCAGAAGATCTGAGGCTTCGTCTATCTCGGCCTAAATGTCTGCCTGATCTAAGGTTCATATGCCTGATTTATTTACCCCCTGGAACCCAAGCACGCTCTCGTTGCAGGTTGATTTTGCATCAATCACTTTGTTCTTTTTAGTTGAATATTATGTTTATGGTCTTGTCTGAAATTGCGTCGTCAGGGGTACTTAAGTGAATTTCCGCACTTGATGAGTGATCGATTCCCGTTTACCTTTTTGTCCCTTAGTGTTTTCGCACTTAAGACCTATTTATTTTCTTGCACTTGGTTGATTAATTCTCTTGGACTTGATTCGTGCCTAACGTTGCCCTAGTTAATTACCACACCTAAGTCGTACTTAGCCTAGGCTAGGAATTGACAAAGGAGGGTCATGAGATCTTCCAACCTCAATCAGCTGGTTGACCAGACAGCTATGCAAGCCCAGGAAGCCTTCTCCCAAGCTCGGTACTCACCCTTGCTAGCTTGCTTTGGATTGCCTTGAGCGCACACCAAGTTCCTGCAAAAACTCACCAGTTAGTATAGCTTTATTACCACAAGTAATTGGAAGACACACATCAATATTTTTAGTCCCCCTGGAGTAACTCACTGTACCCCCTGAATCTGAGAACCACTTAGTTCCACCTAAAGGTCAACTTAAAAATGCATGTTCTGAAACTCCGTGTATGATTCTTACAAAAACCAGTCGAGGTCCACGTAGGATTCTCAACGAGCTGTCCAACGAGACCAAAATCTCATCAATCGGAGTTCGTATGGTCAAGTTGTGACCATTCAGGCAGATAGGGGTCAAAACAGGCTCTCAGGGTTCAGGGATTTCCTCACAGGTTCCTAGGTCTTGTCCCACTTCTAAGGCTCTAATGTTACTCCAATGTGACCAAAACTAAGCTCAATTGTACCTCAATTTACTCCAAAAATTCACTCTAAAATTTCGTGCGTTAAGGCCATTTATCGCGATAGGTCGGGTCGAAGTGTCACGATACCCCCAAGTGTCGCGATAGCTCGTGAAGTGTCGCGATACCCCCAAGTGTCGCGATAGCTCGTGAAGTGTCGCGATACCCCGAAGTGTCGTGATAGGTCGGCTCGAAGTGTCGCGATACCCCGAAGTGTCGCGATAGCTCGTGAAGTGTCGCGATACCCCCAAGTGTCGCGATAGCTCGCCAAGTGTCGCGATACCCCCAAGTGTCGCGATAGCTCGTGAAGTGTCGCGATACCCCGAAGTGTCGCGATAGGTTGGCTCAAAGTGTCGCGATAGCTCGTGAAGTGTCGCGATACCCCCAAGTGTCGCGATAGCTCGCCAAGTGTCGCGATACACCGAGGTGTCGCGATAGCTCGTGAGGTGTCGCGATACACCGAGGTGTCGCGATAGCTCGTGAGGTGTCGCGATACACCGAGGTGTCGCGATAGCTCGTGAAGTGTCGCGATACCCCCAAGTGTCGCGATAGCTCGCCAAGTGTCGCGATACACCGAGGTGTCGCGATAGCTCGGGATATGGCGAATTTTTCTGTTCTGTCTAGTGATTCTAGGAGCCCTAGGCCTGCGCAGTGTCGTGGTGCACTCAGATTAGCGATAGGGTGAAGTTTCCGAAGTGTCGCGATAGCTCGAGCTTGACGCCTCGGGGACTGTGCAGACAAATTCCGTACCTGCTGAGCTTGCTGGAGATGATGATGGAGCTGGTACCTGCAAGAAACATGCAAAACAAACACACAAAGCAACAAGGCACTCTCGCTCTCTCACAAACTCGCACACAAGAAATGAAGAGAATGGAAAGGAAGAGGGAATGTATAGTGGAGAAGGAGATGAAGGTGGAGATGGAGATGGAGATGGAGATGGAGAAAAAATCAGAAATTTACCTACTACTTACCATTCCAACGCGTCCTCTCTACGTCTTACCATCACACGCTCGTCCTCAAAGCTCGATCCCCGGCAACGGCGCCAAAATTTGGTGTAGCTCAGTGATGAGTAGCACCTCCTTTAATGTCAATCCGGGAAGACATGAGGATGGTATGAAGACCACGAGCAAGTGGAAGCACAAGTGCGTGAGTGAGAAGCACACAAGCATGCACACACATACACACACACGCGCACACACAGTAAGAACAAAGAGAGTAAGACAATGGAATCACTTCTATTGCAAGAAAGTTCTCATACAAGCTCAAACTACAAGAAGCTCCCCCAAAAATGAGCTCTCTAGCTCTATTTATAGTTTTTGACTAGCTTTGGCCCTGTCCAGACCTAGTGTCCGGCCTAGTTAAAAATTAGGTTCCGGGGCTTATTTGAGGGCCCAAACGAGATCTAAAAATTATGAAAATTGACAGGCAACTACATCTAAGGCTCCCCAAGCTTGAGGACTCCTCGGCTTGTACAAAATGGAGCTACAAAAAGGTGAAATGATATTTACAAGGGTTTGTAGTGATGAGAATCACTTTAGAATGATGTGAGGGTTTTGAAAAAAATGAAAGGTTGCCTCAGTGCTAGATCTGCATGTGTGTCCATACTTGCTTCTTCCCGCATCCTGTCAACACCAAGCTCTTTGTCATTATGTCTGCTAACTGATCTTTAGTAGAAATGTACTCCACTTCAATCTCCTTCTCCATTACCTTTTCTCTGAGAAAATGATACTGTATCTCTATGTGCTTTGTTCTTGCATGAAATACTGGATTTGCTGCAAGATAAAGTGAACTCATATTATCTCCATGTATTGTAGGTGTACCTTGATCAATGCCTAAGCTCTTGAACAATGTCTGCATCCATATGACTTCCTTAGCTGCTTCCACAAGTCCTTTGTACTCTGCTTCAGTTGATGATAATGCTACTGTATGTTGTTTCTTGGAACACCAACTTACAAGCTTATCACCAATGTATATCATGTAACCATGAGTTGATCTTCTGTCATCTTGGTTACCTGCCCAGTCTGAGTCACTATAGGCTCTCAACTTCAAATCTGATGTAAAAGGATAATATAATCCTTCCTTTATAGTTCCTTTGATATATCTGAGAACTCTTTGACCTGCAATCCAATGTGGGTCCTTTGGACAATGCATGAATTGTGACAAAACTCCCACTGCATAACTAAGATCAGGTCTTGTTAGTGTAGCATAAATCAAACTACCCACAAGAGATTGATACTTGCTCATATCTTTGTAGTCTACACCATCATATTTATTGAGCTTGTGATTAACTTCAAGTGGAGTTGAAGCTTCTCTGCAATTTTCCATATCAAACTTCTTCAACAAGTTCAGAAGATACCTTTCTTGTGACACATATATGCCATGATCTGTATAAGTAACTTCCATTCCAAGAAAGTATGATAACTTTCCTAGGTCACTGATCTTGAATTCTTTTTCAAGCAATCTCTTTACCTCCTTGATTCCTTCATCTGAAGTACCTGTGATTATAATGTCATCTACATAAATACAAATGTAGATTGTACCTTCCTTTGTTCTTCTGATAAGTAGACTTGGGTCTGCTTTTGAACTTTGATATCCAAGATCATTGAGATACTTCACCAGTCTATAGTTCCAAGCTCTTGGAGCTTGCTTCAATCCATACAATGCTCTTCTCAACCTGCAAACAAAATTTGGATACCTGGAATCTATAAACCCTTGAGGTTGTTCCATGTATACCTCATCTGATATGTATCCATTCAAGAATGCATTTTTTATATCCAATTGACTTAGAGTCCATCCTTTTGAAGCTGCAATAGCAATGATTGTCCTTATAGTTGACATCTTAGCTACGGGACTGAATGTCTCATCATAATCTATGCCATAGGTCTGGGCATAGCCTTTCACCACCAATCTAGCTTTGTATCTGGCTATACTTCCATCTGCAAGCTTCTTCACTTTATAAACCCATTTATTTCCAATAACTTTCTTACCATTTGGTTTAGGAACAAGTTCCCATGTCTTGTTCTCCTCCAGTGCATTGAACTCTTCCTTCATTGCTTCTTCCCATTGCTTCTTACCTTTAGCTTCATCATAGTTTTGGGGTTCTTCATCATCTTTCACCATATATGCATAGTTCTTCTGAGTTATGTAAGAAGTATCATAAGAATACCTTTCTGGTTGTCTTCTAGTCCTGCTTGACCTTCTTGGTTCACATTCTTCATAAGTTTCTGGATACACTTCTTCATCAAATATAGGAGCTTCTTCATTCCTTCTTGTTAATCCACTTCTGGATGTACTTGCTTGCATATAGTCTTCATCTCTATTCACCTGCACAATTGATTTTCCTTTCTCACATCTTCTTACCTCTTCTTCAAATTCTTCAGCTGTATGACTTTGATCTGCATACCAACTTTTCTGTTCATCAAATGTAACATCTCTAGAAACAATAAATTGTTTGGTTAGAGGATTCCACAATCTGTAACCCATCTGCTTTTCATCATAACCAATGAACACATATTTTTCTGCCTTTGGTTCAAGTTTATGCCTAAGTTGTGATGGCACATAAGCATATGCAATTGATCCAAACACTCTACAATGATCTAGTGTTGGTTTCTTACCCCACCAAGCTTCATATGGAGTCATTCCATTCAGAGCTGCACATGGTAATCTATTCACAAGATATGTAGCTGTATTTACAGCCTCAGCCCAAAGATAATTTGGACAGTTCTTCTCCTTTAGCATAGCTCTAGCAAACTCAACCAAAGTCCTGTTCCTTCTTTCTGCTACACCATTTTGTTGTGGTGTATACCTGCAAGTTATTTCTCTCTTAATACCTGCATTCCAAAGATAATCATTGAACTCTTGGGAGAAGTATTCTCCCCCTCCTTCAGACCTCAGTCTCTTAAGCTTTTGACCTGTGACTCTCTCTGCATATGCATGAAAATGCTTGAAAGCTCCAAACACTTCTGATCTTTCCTTCAAAACATATAATGTTATCCATCTTGTAGCATCATCAATGAAAAGAACATAGTACCTTGAGCCACTGATAGATCCTTCTTTTGTTGGTCCCCATACATCTGTATGAATAAGCTCAAGTAGTCCATCATGTTTGAATCCTTTCTTTTGAAATGGTAACCTGTGTGCTTTACCCATTTGACATGCTTCACATTTATAAACCATATGTTGACTTTGCACATTTGGTAATCCTAGTACAGACTGATTAGCAACCATAGCTTTAATTCCTCTTTCATTGAAATGACCTAATCTCTTATGCCAGAGATCAAGTTCTGTAATCACTGCTTCACCATGTGTGAGCAAAGCTTGACCAATGTTCCCTTGCACTCTTAAAGTAAAGAGTCTACCTTCTTTCTTACCAGAGACAATCTGATTATATCCATTCTCTGGATCTTCCACAAATACTCCTTCATTTGTAAACCTGACTTGAAAACCTTTTTCAACTATCTGTCCCACACTAATCAAGTTTTTAGGTATTGTAGGAACATACAAAACATTGGTTAGCAAATCTGCTCCACTCTTGCATTTCACTTTTCCAATTGAATGTACACTATGTCTTGTATTATCACCAGTTTGAACTGTGTGACTAGAAATGCCTTTTTCCAAATCTGACATCAATTCTATGTTTCCTGACAAATGATTAGAACATCCAGAGTCAATGTAAAATACCTTTAGATCTTCTTTGTCTGATGTGCTGATTGAATTCATCATCAATGATGTATGACTTTCATTCTGTGTGTCATTTGCATAGTTGTAGTAGGTGGTGTTGTAGGATTGATTCTGTCCCCAACTTCTTCCTCCACCTCTACCATAGCCTCCTCTTTGACTTTGTCTACCTCTTTGAAAATTACTTTGATATCTTCCACCTCGACCTCTGCTATTGTTGTTTTGATTCTGGTTTGATCCTTGTTGGTTGTGCCAACAGTCATGAGCCAAATGATTACTCAATCCACAGATCCAGCAAGCCTTTTTGTTGTTATTTTGATTACCTCTTCCTCTTCCAAAACCTCTTGCTCTTCCTCTGCCAGTGCCTTTACCTCTTGCATAATAAGCTTGAGAATTAGACTCCTCTTCATCCTTTGCTTTACCTTTATCTCCTTTCTTCTTATTCTTCATGTACATTGCAGAACTTTGACCTTTATCTCCATCTCCCTTCAAGTCTTGCTCATATGTGAGCATCAAACCAAGCAACTGGTTCAAATCTGGAACATAATGATTTAATGAAAGTTCTGTTGATAAGACAAAAGGTTTCCACCTTTCATCCCCTCTCAAGCCTGCAAGTAGTTGAGCAATCAATCTGTGATCTTCAACATCTTCATCTATGGATCCAAGACTATCTGCTAGATCCTTCATCTTAGTGACATAATCACTAATGGTTTGACTTGGCTTCTTCTTGAATGTTGTAAACTCTGACCATAGACTTGCTTTCCGTGCTTTAGTAGTGCTTTGGAAATGATATTCCAATGCATTCCATATATCTTCTGATGATTCCAATCCTCTGATGTGTGGTAGCAAATGATCTGAGATTGTATTGTAGATGTATGCTTTTGCACTTGCATCCTTCTTCTGCCAATGCTTTAAAGCATCTAGTTCTTCTTTCTTTGGTCGACTTTCATCTTCGAATACTGGCTTCTCTTCTTCACCTGTAACATATATCATGAGATCCTTACTCATAAGTAAGGCTTCCATTCTCATTACCCATGCGGGGTAATTATCTCTGTCCAGTTTGTCAATGGAGATATGATCTGCCATAGTTCTTTCCTTCTGCTGCAACCTGTGAGCTTAAAGGATAAAGGATAATACCTTTTGAAGTTCTTTGTGTATGAGGATACTTCGAAAGTAATCTTTTGATGCCTTGTGTCTTCAAATGCTTCACCTTTCAAACTTTAATGGAAAACTTTACAAAACTTCTCGTACCTTTGTCGTCTTCTGCTCTCGAGAATCTTTCTGCTCTGATACCACTTGTTGATGTATGAAACACCACAAGAAATGAATTAAGGTGACACTAGAACACCTCTATGGTCACCATTAACTCATTGCCACTCCAAACTTTGAGAAATGATAGCTTAAAGTGAGAACTTTGCTTCTACAGAAATTCCTAGTCACTGAAATGACATACCTTCAGTATTTTGCTAATTTCTCCTAGCTCACATATTATTTCTCTATTAAACTTTATAGGCTGAAACTAGAAGAGTAGAGCATTCCAACAAGCTATCATATGCATCAAACGGAGCTCTAGAACTCAAGTTATGGCTCTCACAAGATGACCCTGTATGACCTTCCAAAACTGGAAAACTTGCCTATTTTAGTAAGAGCGCCTGTTTAAAATTAGAATTCGATGCCTAGCATCGACTTGCAACGAGAATTCGATGCCGGGCATCGACTTGGGATGTTTTTGGCCACTTTTCAGCAGGGATTCGATGCCGGGCATCGAATTCCCGCATAAAGTCTTGATCTTTTGGACACCAAAAATATAGGTGATTTCATGCACATTTACAATATGACTTATCAACTGGAATTCGATGCCAGGCATCGAGTTGCTCCAACAACATCATGTTTTTCAAACACTTCAGTACTGAATGAAAAATATAAAAGAAAATATGACTTATCAACAGAGATTCGATGCCAGGCATCGAGTTGCTTGGAAAACTTGATCTTTGTAACTCATCACACAGTAGGTAATCATGGAGATGATGGAGAGAGGCTCATACACAGAACTTTACTCAGTTCTTCTCATAACTATAAAAAACTCAGAAGTTTTACAGATGCTTTCTCACTCAGAGAAGCCCGACTGTTCTCAGTCATAAAAATGAGTTCTTCTCACTTTCTCTCTCTCTCTCGTCAGTTGATACAAACTAACTTATATAGATTTTCTCATTCCCGTGATTTTTAAAAAACTTCTAGAACTAAAGTGAACTAACTTTACAAGTATAATACAGTTGTGAATTTGTCCCTTCACATAGGCATGGGGTTTTCTTCCTAAGATTTGACTTTGAAATATATGTCCAATTAGTGAGTGTTTCTCCAACAAATCGCTCGCGATATCACTCCCTTGATATTGATCATCTGTGCTCCACGATACTTGTAGAATACAAGTGAATAGTGGCTGAAAATTTTTTTGATTTTTATAACCCTGGACTAAGCAAAGGCTGAAAAGGTACTAAAATGATTTTTTTTGGGGGATTTTGGGCAATCTACCTACCTACTCTACTCCTCCTCCTTCCTTTCTACTCCCTACTCCTACTCATTCACTCTCACTTTCCTAGATCTAACAACTTACTACACACACTTTCAAAGTTTGAAGTAATAAGTGCAGTGAGAAATGACTTGCCAAAGTAGAGTGCTTACCTCTTCACAAATCGTACCTTGACCTAGGAGCTCTTACCATCACACAAGTACCTTGGTTGGAATCGTACTTCCCCAGCAACGGTGCCAAAAAACATGTGTACCTAAGCAATGACTTAGAAACTTGCGATGAAGGAGACTATACCTCAATCACCAACAAGTACATATAGTGGGAATGATCACACATTAAAAATTATCAATCTAAGAAGTATCTTAAACCTAACTAAGTGTATGAGGACATGCACTTACGCAATGGTCAATGAAGTGGAAGAGCTAACGTTGCATGTAGATGAGTGCAATCAATCAATACATTGCCATCACACGTGAAAATGGTGTCATGATACTTGAAACAGCACTAAGCACAAAAACGGACTTTTTTCTCAGCTTCAAACTCGAAATATGTCAATAGTGGGTTCGTTTTGAAGCTCTTGATGAGATGCATCAGATCCAATTCTGACAAACCTACTTCAAGTTGTGGGCAAAAAACAGAGCTGCGAGACTCACCTAATCACGCCACACACTTCTCAAGCTTCACACACATTACACTCTTCCAAAAAGCAATGAAATGGATAGATAACACTTCCATGCACTCAATTCAACCTACAAACACACATGCAAGTTCACAAGCAAGAAGATACAAGAGGAAGAAGAGGCAAATTCGAAATTTTGTGCTCTCTCTCCTCACAATGGCAAAAAGTCTTTACAAAGAGTCACAAAATAACTTATATACATGTGCCCTAAAATTGGTTCTTTCACACAAGAGACCGGCACTTTAATGGAAGAAGCCTAAATTCCTACTATTTTACAAAGGAAAAGTTACAAATCTCTTTGGATATGCATCTAGAGGACTCCCATAGTGCATTTAATTGAGTAGAATATGTTACAAGATGGATATTTGACAAAAATATATGCCCAAATTTGGAAAACATTTGGGGGCCTTCTTCTTCTCTACTCATAGCTCTCTGCAACACCCAGTGGCTAGAGGAAGGCTCCTCTATGGCTCCATATGCAGAAAGAGAGTTATCTGCCCATAGGTATGTTTCTTTTCATAAATTAATATTTTTAATGATCTATAACACATGTTTTTATTCATTTTTATCTATTTATTCTCACAATACCTATACCACCTCCAGCTCGTGAGAGCATAGCAGAGGTGCCTATGAGCACATGCATAGGTAGCCTAGGGTTGGAGTGTGACATAGACCCTGAGGAGAGTATAGTCTACATGAGGCATGGGTTGGGGTTCGAAAGAAGAATGAGAACTTTATGTGACTCCTACCTACGTTCTGTTCACTTCAAATGGAAGTAAGTATAATTTTTACATATAAATTGAGATACATATTTAATGTTTTACTTATATGATTATTTTTCTTTCTGCAGTGAGTTTGATGAGAGAGACAAAAAGTATGTTCTTAGTTCATTGGAGATAGAATTTGGCACTAGGTGGTCCCATAAGTGGTTCCTGAAAGAGATGTGGATACTTATGCCACATCATTGTGACAATGCATGGTATGCATTGCTTTTATTTGTTATATTTAGGGTTTAGGGTTTATATATATATATATATATATATATATATATATATATATATGTGTGTGTGTGTGTGTGTGTGTGTGTGTATGTGTGTGTATATTTATGTATGTGTATCTACACACACACACACACACATATATATATATATATACACACACACACATATATATACACACCTTGTCTGATGTGGCAGTCAGATACAAGTAAGCAAAGTCATGAAAGAGGGTTCTTGTAGGGTCAAGAACCAACCCTACACACACGTATATATATATATACATATATGCATGTATGATATTTTCAACCATACTTTTTTTTTACTTTCATATCCGTATGTGTTTGTTGTATGGTTGAAGTATATGTCACATTGAATCTAGTCCTCCCACCACATACTAGAGAGATGTCTCTCCTCCCAACCTTATGCCTCTATACGATGATGTGGATGAGGATGATCAGGATGATGACGACTTATAGGATGATGTGGATGAGGATGATCATGATGATTGATATATTACATTGGATATATATTTTACATTGATGTACTTATTTTTTTATATCTATATATTTTCTCATTTCAGTTATGTTTTGAATTGTTTCTATGGTACTAATTAATGAAAACTCTTATTTTAATGATTTTTATTGTTGTTTATATTTAACATGTGATTTACTACTTTAATTATATGATTCATTCATATTATATGTGTGTTTGTGTGTATATATGTATGTATGTGCGTGTAGTTGTGTGTGTATAAAATGTATGTATTCACATCTAGGTATATATCTATATTTATGTAAGTGTGTCTATATGCATGTATATGTGTGTATCTGTGTGTGTATATATGTGCATATAGACATGTTTTACGCATATACATGTGTATATGTGTATGTGTATGTGAATGTGTATGTATGTATATGTGTATGTGTATGTGTAAGTGTATGTGCATGTGTGTGTGCATATGTATGTGTTTGTATATGTGTGTATGTGCATGTGTATATGTGTATGTGTATAAGTGTATCATGTATGTATCTGTATGTGTATGTGTAGGTATATATGCATGTGTATATATGTGTATGTGTATGTATATGAGTGTGTATATGTATGTATGTGCATGTGTATGTGTAAGTGTATATGCATATGTGTGTGTATGTGCATGTGTATATGTATGTATGTGCATGTGTACACGTAAGTGTATGTGCGTATGTGTATGTATTTGCATGTGTATGTATATGTATGTATGTTCATATGTATGTATGTGCATATATATGTGTAAGTGTATGTGCATATGTGTATGTATGTGCATGTGTGTGTGTGCATGTGTATGTGTGTTCATGTGTATGTATGTGTATGTGTAATTGTATGTGTGTGTATGTGCATGTGCATGTGCATGTATGTGTGTGTATAAGTGTGAGCGTGCATGTTCATGTATATGTGTATATGTGCATATGAATGAGTAAGTGTGAGTATGTGTATGTGTATGTATAGGTACATATGCATGTGTATATGTGTGTATGTGTATGTATATGAGTGTGTATATGTATGTATGTGCATGTGTATGTGTAAGTGTATATACGTATGTGCATGTGTATGTGTATGTGTGTATATGTATGTATGTGCATGCATATGTGTAAGTGTATGCACATATGTGCATATGTGTGTGTATATGTATGTATGTGCATATGTATATGTAAGTGTATGTGCGTATGTGTATGTATGTGCATGTGTATGTGTGTGCATGTGTATGTGTGTGCATGTGTACGTGTTTGCATGTGTATATATGTGCATGTGTATGTATGCATGTGTATATGTATGAGCATGCATGTGCATGTGCATGCATCTCCATTTGCATCCATGTGTATGTGCATGCATGTGAATGTGCATATATATGTGTATAATTAATATGTGTTAATGTGTGTATGTGTATATGCAATAATTCATGCATGTGTGTATATGTGTTTGTAGATATGTTTGTGCATATGCATATGTGTATGTGTGTGTATGTGTATGTGTATGTGTATGTGTATGTGTATGTGTAAGTGTATGTGCGTGTATATGTGTCTATGTGCATGTGCATGTGTATGTGTGTATGTGCATATGTATGTGTGTGTATAAGTGTGAGCATGCATGTCCATGTATATGTGCATATGTGCATATGAATGAGTAAGTGTGAGTATGTTAATTAATGAAAATAAAATAATTTAAATGATATACAAACAATGAAAATTGTAATTACAATAATTAGTCATATTTTATGCTTGGTGAACTTCTTGAATAACCTGCAATAAAGAGAGAGAGAGAGAGAGAGAGAGAGAGAGAAAGAGATAGAGAGAGATCAAAAAAGACAGAGAGAAATTGAAGGAGGTAGAAAAGAGAGAGAGAGAGAGACAATATGAGAGAGAGAGAGAGATTAGAAAATACAGAGATTCAAAAAGAGATTGTTGGAGCTTGTAAGCGCAACACAGATTTGAATGTTGGAGAGCTCTTTGATCAATTGCACATAAAATGACGATCAAAGAGCAATCCGATGTTTTCTTTTCTTTTATCAAACTTCACCGTCGCATAAGCGATGTACAAGCATTGTGTATGCAATCATGCAATTCATTGAACATCAACACCCAATTGTGTCGCATAAGTGATGCAAATTAGTGTCGCATATGCGACATTGCCTTTTTAATCGCATAAGTGACGCTATGGTAGCGATGCTCTCTTGAACATCACTCAAAACATCACATATAATGTCAAGAATAACATCGAGAATAGCATCATTTAAATGCCGATGCATGCGTGATGCCCCATTTGACGAAATTCACAATCATGTAGCAATGAAAATGTGTCATGTTAATCATCGCTATGCCATGTATTCCTTGTAGTGAGTGTCATATACATCCTTTGATCTAATTGATGTCTCCTTGGTACATGAAGGTAAGGGTTGAATTGCATCTTCCACAAAAACAACATCATGACTAACCAAAATGTGTTTGGGTTTTGGATGATACAAACGACAACCTTTGCTTGTACCCAATGAAAATACATTTCATTACGTTATAATCCAATTTTCTTCTTTGTTGTTCAATCACTAATGCATATGCGAGACAATAAAAAACATGCAAATGTGCAATAGATGGATTGTGACCATGCCAAGCCTCATATGGGAGTGATAGGCATTGATGATTTGGTGGGACGCCTATTAAGTACATATGTTGCACACATGACAACCTCAAGCCATAACTTATGTGGTAAAACCCGACTTTTGATCATACACCTCACCATTTCCATGAGATATTGCTCTTCTTCTCATCAAATCGTATATGCCACTTTATGTTGATGTTTTATCCTAGACTCAACCAGAAAATGCATTAAACTTAGAAGACATGAACTCCCCCCTTGATAAGAATGGAGGGTGCCCATTTTACATGTTGATAAAATTTCAGCCATAATCAAGAATTTTTTAAAGCACAATAAACACTTTGGACTTTGCTTTTAATGGATAAACCCATGCATGCCTATGAAAGTCATTAATGAAAGTCACCAAGTATAGGTAATTCCCAAATGAAGGTACCTGCATAAAACCATAGAAATCACCATAAACAAGATGCAATCTATCTGCAAGTCATGTGCAACTCTAACTAAACCACCTTTTGGGAAGGAAGAATGTGGCATTGTACCCAAAATATAGCTTTCATAGAAATGTTTAGAGGGTGCCTCAAGTATGGGTATAGAGGATACCATTTTAAATTTTTGCAAGCAAAGCAAACTAGCAAAATTCATATGACCAAAGCGTGTATGCCAAAGCTTTGCATATGAAATAACTTGAGAATGATGAATTGCACATGTTGAATCATTCTCAGATTTTGCATAACTTATGAGCTTATACAATCCACAATGTAAAATGCAAGAAGCAATGATAACATCGCCATTCGAGAGATCATAAACAATACATTTGTCATCAAAAAAATTGACAACTAAGCCAATCTTAGCTAGTGTTGAAATTGATAATAGACTTTTCTTGATCTCTAGCACATATAAGGCGTCTCACAATGTGAAAGAACTACCATCAATAGTATTCATAATGATCTTTTCAACTCCCATGATAGGATAAGAGGAGTTGTTAGCTCATGTGATAGCATTCCTTGTAGGAGCAAGCTCAAGTGAAGTGAAGAAACTCCACTATGAGGTAATATCTTTGGTTGCATCACTATCAAAATACCAAACATACGATTGTACTACATACATATATTGCTCATGAGAACATGGGTCATAGCTATAATGATTATTCAATGCCCATTCTTCATTTTGAACAAGATTAGTAGAATGTAGGTGTAGAAGCCTCTCCATCAACCATTCCACCTCTTTCTTCTTTGCCTCCTTTATAGCTAGCCTAGGAAAATTCTTTACGACATGATCATTTGCCTTACAATATTTTCAAAATTATTTTTAATTATCTATTTTATTTTCATCATTGTCTTCCTTCTTTGAGTGTGCAGCATTTATAGATTTTTGCTTACTAGTAGATGAGCTCCATTTACCTTTGCCCTTCTGACTAGCTAAGAAAGCTTGATCTACAATATGTATAAAACTATTCTACATAGACTCATCTTCCTATAGTAGAATAGAACTAACTCCTCAAATGTTAAGGTGTTTGGATTGACCGTAAAGAACAATTTGTATAGGTGAACTATTTGTTAAGATTTCATGAGCAAAAATCGATTCTCTTTCAAATCTTTGATCTTTGTTGAAGAACTATCCATTGAATCTCCTTCATTAATATGTTCACTCTCCAACTATTTTCGAAGGTAAGAAACACGAGTCTTATTTCTTGTCTGGTATAATGTTGTAAGAGTATCCCAATCAAACTTTTCTATCTTGAAAGAGTGAATGTGAGGGATAATGGCATGTTTGTCAGACAAGCTATTGATGTATGTGCATGTACATCTTTGCCATTCCAAGAAGGAGAATGCATAGTGGTGCATTGTCAATGAACTAATTCACTAGTATCATACCATTTTGATGCAAAAGCTTTGTTCCTTTTGTGCGAGCAAAGTGAGCACCTGCCCACCCACCCAAGGCTTCCTCCAAGGCTTACTTCACTGGTATAAGAGCACTTTGAAGAAAAAGATTTGTTCCTTTTGTGCGAGCAAAGTCAACACCCCCCCACCCACCCAAGGCTTCCTCCAAGGCTTATGACGAAGGCAGCAATCAATGCAAGAACAGAGTTGACACACACTTGCAGGTGTTGTTGGCAAGTGTTTGGGTAGGGAATTCAGTCTTTCAGTGCCATTTTAGTGCATATGTTGAGCACATACACACTATGTATGCTTTTGCGTATAGTGCTTATGTACATCCATGTGGTCATTGATATAGCGGTTACGTTTTTGCATAAAGCCTTTTACGTTTGATGAAGAGGGTCATGGTGAGGTTTTCTTAATTACAAGACACCCAAATGTTAGGGTCTCGTCGATGATGTAGGTGGAAGACTTACCCAGCCTCGCCATAGGAGATGTATGATAGTTGTTCATAGGTGCTCAATAAGCCTAGTTGGCTTCTTTCGGGTAACTGATTATATGCAGTGGAGTCAGTGATTCACTGCAGGTAAACATGTCAATACTTGTAGTTTTATGAGATTTTGACACTAGTCATATGCTCATTTTGCAGAGGATACTCTGGCAAATTTTTTCCTTTTTTTTGGTTTTATCAACTATATAAAGGTCGATTTAATCCTTGATATACTTATTGGTGTGAGCACATTTATTCTCACTTACTCCTTTTGGTTGGTCATTACTATTCACCAACTCATTTTTCTTGTAAGCCTACTGATTCTCTCCTAGAATCTGACACTTGGTCATCCTTCTTTGAGCCTTAGTGGTGTTTGGACTCTTTTAGCTCCATTATCATTCTATTCAGTTCTCTACCATCATGGCATCAGAGGCCTCAGGCACATATGTTGGATGAGGGTCTACTGCCAGTGTTCCAAGGAGGAGCTATAATTTGCACGATAAAGACCCATTTGAGATCCAGAAATTTGATGGCACAAACTTTGCTCTATGG
Organism: Ceratopteris richardii; assembly: GCA_020310875.1. Taxonomy (NCBI): domain Eukaryota; kingdom Viridiplantae; phylum Streptophyta; class Polypodiopsida; order Polypodiales; family Pteridaceae; genus Ceratopteris; species Ceratopteris richardii. Next base: position 82,162,252 of record CM035407.1, on the reverse strand, counting down.
AAGAATGAGATTAAAGATGTGTTGATTCAGAGGAGGCAATAGAAATGAGTAAATAGAATCTCAAAGAAGCTTGTTGAAATGGATGAAGATGATTGGGATGAGTTGTTGATATATTTAGGTAGTGATGTGTGTGAATACACTAGGTCCGTCGGGGAACTTTTTTCCCTCTTTAGGAGGTTTTTTCCCCCCGGCTTGTATATGTGCCTATAGCCCTAACAAGCTACTTATCTTTATACATTCTCTAGTAATACATTTAGTATTGTATGTTGTGCTCCAAGCTTCTTCTTCTTCCTTGTGTTGTTTGTGTGCTTCCGCAAATGTCTAACTCCAACAATTGGTATCAGAATAGGTCACCGCTTCATCTAGGGCATCGTCGACACCTCTCCGCTTGAAGTCTCAAAATCACACGAATTTTGGTGAGCATACTCAGTGTGTTTTCAAGATCAAAACAACTTTGTTGTGTGGTGCCGAAATCGCGATTTGAGCTCGTTTCGGCCTCCGAACGCACTATTGCAGTGCTTGTGCAAGCTATTTTGTCTTTTTGTGTCAAAGATATATACCAGTTTCGGTTTGCCAATATAAGCGTCTCAAAGTCTGCTACAAGTTTAGCAAAATTTGTCTGGGCAGTTTTGTTCAACTTTTTGAGATACAGTCAATTTTTTTGCATCAAGGTATTTTAGTCATCGGCCATGGATGAAAGCAGTGATGTATTTCGTATGTTGACTATTGAGGATAATTTGGATGGTACCAACTACCCATTATGGGCTTATATGATGCGACATGTATTGGTTGCAAAAGGACTGTGGAACATTGTGCAGGGTGTTGAAAAACGTCCTATCACACCTACAACTATTACAACTGCAGGTACTGAAGCTGATGCAAAAGGTGTCGAAGATTATGATATTCTGCATATTCCTGTTCGTGCTGCGGTTTTTGCTGCACCTACTACAAAGCAATTCGTTGGGATGGCAGAGATGCCTAGGCACATGCATTGATAGCTTTGTTTGTCAAACGTGCCATTATTCCTCACATTCGCTCTTGTAGAATAGCTAAGGATGCTTGGGATACACTTACCACATTGTACCAAGCTAGGAATGAGGCTCGTGTTGCTTACCCTAAAAACAATTGGAGAGTGAGCACATGAATGAAGGTGATTCTATGGACAATTTTCTAACAAAGATCAAAGACTTGAAGGAACAGTTGATTTCTGCTGATGAGGTTATACCAGATAGCTCACTTGTGCAGACCGTTCTGAATGGTCTTCCTGATTCATATTAGAGTTTTGCTTCTACTCTTCGATTGATGATGAAAGGCAATCCAAATGCCTTGTTATTTGAGGAATTATTCTCTGTTCTGTTGCAGGAAGATCAGTCGAGGTAGAATAGGTCCATTAGGTGTGTTGTAGATCAAGATTTCTTGGCTAGTCAAAAGCGCAAAGGAAAATGGAACTCTTCAACTAGTAAGCAGAAATCTGCTAATTCGGCACATTCGAAGAAGGAAGACAAAGATGAGAAGAAATCAGAAAAGAAAATATTGTTTTGCAAGTACTGTAAAGGAAATGATCATATCATAAAGAACTGTCCAAAAGTGGCTACTAAAGAGGCAAAGAAGAAAGAGGCTGGAATGGTTGTTACAGAGGAATCTGCACCAAAAACACAGTCTTCTAATATTGTGCAGGAAGAAGAATGGGTGTTTACTATTGTTTGCAGTTTTGACCCATCTTCTCATGAGCAGTGCATGTCTGCAGTAGACTAAGATGTTTGGTACTTTGACACTGGGGCGACCAAACATATTACCTTGCAGTGCAGTTTCTTCTCTTCACTCGAGCCTGCCCTTACAGGGAATATTGTTACATGCACCAACAACTCCTCTTATCCTGTTATGGGAGTTGGTAAGATCATTTTGACTACTATTGATGGTAGTTCTTTCACTTTGTCAGATGCTTTGTTTGTGCCAGGAATCAAGAAAAATTTGTTATCAATTTCTGCATTAGCCAAGATTGGCTTGGTTGTGAAATTTGTTGATGACAGATGTACATTTCATGATATGTCAAATGGTGACGTGATTATTGCTTCTGGCATTTTATGTCATGGGTTGTATAAGCTCATAGACTATGAAAGATCTATAAATGATTCGGCATGTGGAGTACATGATTCTCAGGCAATATCAGATGCAAAGCTTTGGCATGCACGCTTTGGTCATCTAAATTTTGCTAGTTTGCTATGCCTGTAGAAATTTGAAATGGTGTCCTCTTTGCCCAAACTTGAGGCACCTGGAAAACATGTTTGTGAAGGCTGTATTTTGGCCAAAATGCAGCATTCCTCCTTTCCAAAAAATGGTTCAGTTCGGGCTACTCAAAAATTGCAGCTTGTAAATAGTGATGTTTGTGGTCCTATGCAGACACCTTCTTTTGGAAATTATCTTTACTTCATGACTTTTATCGATGATTTTTCTAGGCATGCATGGGTATATCCACTCAAAGCAAAGTCCAAAGTGTTTATGTGCTTCAAAAAATTTCTGGTTTTGGCTGAAAATATGCTAGCATGTAAAATGGGCACCCTCCGTTCTGATCGAGGGGGGGAATATATGTCTTCTAATTCTGGCTTGACGTTGTTATGTGTGCAACATATGTACTTAACATGTGTCCCACTAAAGCACTGTAGTCTATCACTCCATATGAGGCTTGGCATGATCGCAAGCCATCTGTTGCTCATCTACATGTTTTTTGTTGTTTGGCATATGCATTAGTGCCTGAACAACATCGCAGAAAATTGGATGATAAAGCAGTAAAATGTATTTTTGTTGGGTATAGTTCTAAAAGTAAAGGCTATCATGTGTATCATCCACAGACTAAACGCATTCTGGTTAGCTGTGATGTTGGTTTTGTGGAAGATGCTATTCAGCCATTGCTTTCATGTACTAAGGAGACATATGTTGGCTCCAAAGACATGTATGATACTTTGCTGCCTCTTTTTACAGGTGGATGGTCTAGTGCTGGTACTAATGAGGCAACTTCTCAACCTTTGCAGGTTTCATGTGATGATGTAGATCATTCCATTTCTGATGCAGATTTACCTGACACACTTGTTGATGAGAGAGCTGATATTGAGCAGGCAAAACCTATGCCAAAATGGCTGGTGCAGACTTTGCCTGACAGCAAATTAGATGCAGTTCTGTCATACCGTACTCGATCAGGCTCTCATAGTGCCTCTTTGCATCAGATTGCTATGCTATGGCTGCCTCTAGTCTCTGTGATGAGATTGAACCTGTTTCATTTCATGAAGCACAAAATTCTGAACATAGGATGGCTGCAATGCAATCTGAATATGATGTTATAATGAAGAACGGTACTTGGTCTTTATGTGACTTGCCTCCTGGCAAGAAGGCCATTGGCACTAAGTGGGTATACAAGCTGAAGCGCAAACCTAATGGTACAATTGACAGGTATAAGGCTAGGCTTGTTGCAAAGGGTTATGCACAAGAAAGACGGATTGATTTTGATCAAACCTTTGCTCCTACTTACCGAATGACTACTGTTCGTAGCATTTGTGCACTTGCAGCTCATCATGATTGGAATGTACATCAATTGGACATTAAAACAACATTTTTGAATGGTGACTTGCATGAAGAAGTGTATGTTTTTCAGCCCCGTGGCTTTATGCAGAAAGGGCATGAAAACCAAGTGTGCAGGTTAAAGAAGGCATTACATGGTTTAAAGCAAGCACAACGTGCTTGGTATGAAAAGATACATGCCTATCTGATTGCACACAGTTTTGAGAACAATCCGATTGAAAGCACCTTATATGTTAAGCGTGCTAATGATGTACTTCTGATCATTGTGGTTTAGGTTGATGACATGCTCCTCACTGGACCTCATGAGAGGCATATTGCTGATTTTAAGGATGATTTGCATGCCTCATTTGAGATGTCTGATTTGGGTCATTTGCATCATTATTTGGGCATTCAGTTTATGCACATTGATGGTGGAATGGCTTTGTGTCAAACGAAATATATAGACACATTATTGCAGTGGTTTGGCCTTGAAGATTGTAAACCTATTTCCACTCCTATGGAGATAGGTTTAGGACTAAGTCTTCATGATGTTGGAGATGCATTTGAGGTTTTTCTCTATCAGCAGGATGTTGGATGCTTGATTTACTTATGCATTACTCGGCCAGATATTTAGTTTGTTGTCTCACAAATGAGCAGGTTTATGCATTGCCCATGAGTCAAGCATTGGCAGATGGTTAAGCGCACCTTTCACTACTTGAGTGGTACTCGGCTACTTGGGTTGTTTTATCCCAAGGGGGGATCACTACTGCCAGCTTTGCATGCTTTTTTTGACTCTGATTGGGTTGGTTGCTATGACACTCTTGTGTCCACTAGTGGCTTTTCCTTCATGCTTGGTAGCTCACGTATATCTTGGTTGAGCAAGAAGCAGCCTACTATGGCCACTTCCAGTTGTGAGGCTGAGTATAGGGCAGCTTTCACAACGACTATTGAGTGTGTGTGGCTCAGACGCCTTATGGCTGATTTGGGTGTTGGTCAGTCTTCTACCACCACCATCTTCACTGACAGTCAGAGTGCATTGGCAGTTGCGAGGAACCCTGTGTTCCATGCTCGCACTAAGCACATTGAGGTGCATTATCATTATGTTAGGGAGAGGTTCTCTGTTGGGGAGATCAGCTTGGCATATGTGCCCATGCAGGAGAACATTGCAGACCTTTTCACAAAGTCTCTGCCTAGGGAGAAGTTTGAAGCTTTCCGCAAAGCTTTGGGCTTACTTCCTTTTGTGGAGTGATTTCTACATAGCTTGGCACTTCCTTATACATGAGTGCCAGCTTCTTGTTCACTGCATCACTCCTAGGGGGTATTTGTTGATATATTTAGGTAGTGATGTGTGTGAACACACTAGGACCACCGGGGCACTTTTTCCCCTCTTTAGGAGGTTTTTCCCCGGCTTGTATATATGCCAATTGCCCTAACGAGCTACTTATCTTTGTACATTCTCTAGTAATACATTCAGTATTGTATGTTGTGCTCCAATCTTCTTCTTCTTCCTGTTGTTGTTTGCGTGCTTCCACAGACGTCTAATCCAACATGAGTTAGATGAAATGGCCAAGTCTACCATTCAATCACACCTGGCAGATAATGTTTACTTTAGACTATGAAAGTGTAGAGGGGCTTTGGAAAAGTTACACAATACATATGAAAAAGAGACGACATCAAATAAAGTGTATTTGATGGAAAAGTTATATGATCTTTGCATGAAGGACACAGATAGTGTTGCTGCTCATCTAAATGAGTTTTATGCTATATTCTCCTAGTTACAAGCTCAAAAAATGGATATGGATAATGAAATGAAAACAATCATGTTGTTATGCACCTTGCCATCATCATGGGATACATTTTGCAGAACTATTAGCAATAGTGCACCTAGTGGTAAACTAATCTATGATGACGTATGTGGAGAACTCTTGAGTGAGGAGATTCGTAGAAAATCTATGGTTGGAACTTAGAGTGGAGATGCATATAATGTTTGTGATTCTTACCAAGGAAAGAATTAGCAACGTGGCAGGAGCAAGAACAAGGAAAAGAATGGTCAACGAAATAAGAGTAGAAGTAAATCAAGGAAGAGGGATATTGAATGCCATTATTATCATAAGAAAGGACACATGAAGAAAGACTGTTATGCATTAAAGAATGCTAAAGTTAAAGGACAGAATGTTGATGGGCATGTTAAATAGCTACCTGCACTATCTACTTTGACTGTGAAGATTGAGGAAATTAATGCTATTTCTAATGATGTTGATGTGTTGACACTTGATAGCACTATGCCAACTGAGGCTCTTATGGATGATTCTCTTTCTCACATGTGGTCGCTAGATTATGGTGCTTCTTTCCATGTGACACCACAGAGAATGGTTCTCTAATTATGCAACAAAGTCTCTTAGTACTGTGAGAATTGGTGACTCTTACTAGTGTGACGTTGGGGGGATTGGAGATGTGGTTGCGTAGTTCATTGATGGTTCAAAATTTACTATGCATAATGTATGCCATGTACCTCAGTTATCATGTAGTTTGATGTCAGTTCATCAAATTGATGACCTTGGTTACAAGGTGGTCTTCTATGCTCAGTCCTTTCACATATCAAAAGGCAATTTGGTTATTGCAAAAGGAAGCAAAGTTGGCTCACTTTATTATCCTTTATTTGTATCACAGAAAGAACAGTTGTTAGTTGTTACTGAACAACCTATGGCTTGTATTTGGCATGGACTTTTGGGCCATATATCATGTAGTGGAATGGAAAATCTTTCTTGTTCTGGCTACTTACACGTGTCATCTTTCTCTGATTTTTCATTTTTTGAGCATTCTCAGTATGGAAAGAAAACTAGGAATGTGCACAAGACACACATTCACTCTCCAATTCAACCTTTATATCTCGTTCATATAGATGTCTGTGGTCCTATGCCCACAAGGTCATTAGATGGTTCTCTTTATTTTGTCACTTTTATAGGTGATGCTATTAGAAAAGTTTGGGTATATCCTATCAAAGCAAACGATGAGGTATTCCCTACTTTCAAAAAATGGCTTGATTCAATTGAGACTGAAAAAGGAACTAAGCTTAAGGCTTTACATTTAGATAATGGGGGTGAGTATACCTCATGTGTATTCAACCTTTTCTATCAATCTAGAGGAATTCCTAGAGAGTTTAAAGCTCCTTATATTCCAGTACAAACTAATGTAGCTGAAAGGATGAATAGAACTATTCAGGATAGAGTAGTTTCTATGCTTCATCATGCAAACCTTTCACAAGGCTTTTGGGCAGAAGTAGTATTGACTGCAGTTCACATAATTAACCTTTCACCTAGTACTGCCAAAGGCCTGAACGTGACACAAGAGTTATGGACAGGGAAGCCATCATATTATGATCGTCTTTGAGTTTTTGGGTGTGAAGCATACATTCATATATCCAAGAATCTTAGACAAAATTTGGATCGTACGTCAAAGAAATGCACTTTTCTTGGATACGGTCGAGAAGGACAATTTGGATATCACTTATGGAATCGTGAAACAGAATCAGTGATTAGAAGTAGTATTTTCAATGAGTCTAAGATGCATAAATAGCCCATTAAGGAGGTTGAAGTGAGAAGAGTGGTGTTTGAGGATAGTAGTCCTCTAGTTAACATGCATAAAAACGTTGCACATAAGGATGTTCAAGAGAATGTCCGATCATATCCATCTACAAATGTTCCTATTCAAAAACCATTGAGATGCTCTACATGTGTCTCACATCCACCTGATAGATATGTTCTAGGTTTGGATTGTTATGTTAACAGATGCTGGTGAGCCTTCTTGCTACAAAGATGCTATGCAAACAACGGATCATGTAAAATGGGAGCGTGCCATGAATAATGAGTTGGATTCTATTCACAAGAATGGTACTTGGGACTTAGTACCTTTGCCAAAGGGCAGGAAAGCTTTACCATGTAAATGGGTATATAAGCTAAAATTTACATGAGATAGTGCTCCTCCAAAGTATAACGCATGACTTGTTGCAAAGGGTTTTAAGCAACAACATCATATTGATTTCAAGGAAATCTTGGCTCTAGTGCTCAAGATGACTACCCTGCGCATGTTGCTTATATTCATTGCAATGGAGGACTTAGAGCTAGTCCAAGTGGATGTGAAAACTGCTTTCTTGCATGGAGATCTTGCATATGAGATCTATATGGAACAACCAGAGGGTTATGTAGTTCCTGACAAAGAAAGTTTAGTTTCTAAGCTCAAGACGAGATTATATGGACTTAAATAGTCCCCTAGACAATGGTACCAAAAGTTTGATGCTTTTATGAACTCTCAAGGCTATTCTCAAAGCAATGAGGATGATTGTCTCTACACCAAGAGATGATCAGATGGTAGCTTGATATGCTTGATACTTTATGTCGATGATATGTTGATTGATGGGAAGTCCTCTTATGACTTGTCAATTCTCAAAAAGAAGTTGAGTTAGACATTTGATATGAAGGATTTGGGGGATGCCAAACATATTCTTGGCATGCGGATTACTCGTGATAGGAGTAAAAGATGCATATACTTGTCTCAAAGTGAGTACATATCCAAAGTACTTCAAAGATTCAATATATAGGGTGGAAAGGCATTGAGTACACCTTTACCCACATATGTGAAATTGAGTAAGGATGATTGCCCCAAATCAGATGAGAAAATGAAATTCATGACAAAAAATCCTTATTAGTCTATTGTCGGTAGTCTAATGTATGCTATGGTATTTACGAGACCAAACATTGCATTTGAAGTGGGAGTTGTGAGTAGGTATATGCCTAATCCTAGCAAGCAACATTGGGAAGCGGTCAAGATGATTTTGTGATATATGAGTGGCACTAAGGACAAGTGTCTATGCTTAGCTAGAGGGAACGCATCCATTATTGGTTACACAAGTTTTGACTATGTTCGTTATGTAGACAATTGTAAGTCTACATCAGGGTATATTTTTCATTTTGTTGGAGGTGCCATCTTTTGTACAAAACCACAAGGCTAAAAAACATACATTTCTTCATATAAGTCACCATTCAAAAATATAGTTTTAATGTCCAACTAATGTACATTCCAATCATGATGAGCTAGAAGTGCACAAATGCTATGAATGGTGGTCATTTGGCATGTGGGAGCAAAGTTATCATCAAAATCAATGCCTTTCCCTTGAGCATAACCTTTGGCAACAAACCTAGCCTTATACCTATTAACAATTCCATCAAGATTATGTTTTAGCTTGGATATCCATTTAGTACCAATGGTGTTTTTGCTTAGAGGAAAATCACATAAAGACGAAGTACCATTCTTCATCATAGCATGATATTTTGATTGCATAATAGCCATCCAATTGTTTGAATTTTGTTCCTCATCAAAAGAAACATGCTCATTCTCATCATAAAGACTAGACACAACCATTGCATATCAATCTTACACAAAGAAAACACTATGAGACCTTGAAGAAGTATGATATGATAAAGGTGCATCTAATTTGCTATCTCTTAAAGTATACACCAATCATTTAGGCATAGTTTCTACCTCTTCTATGTTAGAACTCTCATCGATAAGTGCATCACGTAAATTTGCATAAAAAATGGAATGATTTAGATCATTGTTTGGAACTTATAAAGGGAGAGAAATTGCCTCAATTGGATCAACACTTGATTGTCCACCTGTAAAAAGAGGTAGCAAAGTGTCATACACATCTTTCGAGCTAATTGATGCCTCCTTGGTACACAAAAGTAAGGGCTGAATTGCACCTTCCATAAAAACAACATTATGGTTAACTAGAATGCATTTCCTATATGGATGATACAAACGATAGCATTTGCTTTCAAAAGTACACCCAAAAAATATACATTTCATTGCTTTATCATTCAATTTTCTACATTTTTGTTCAAGAACTAATGCATATACCAAACAACCAATGACACAAAGACAAGCAACATATGGTTTGCGACCATGATAAGCCTTATATGGATTAATAAATTTCAATGATTTGGTAGGATAAATGCTAAGTACATATGTTGGGGACATAGCAACCTCAAGCTAGTAGCTATGTGGTAAATCCTGACTTTTGACCATACACCTTACCATTTTCATGAGAGACCTATCCTTTTTTTCAACAATCCCATTTTTTTGAGATGCATACAACATTGTACACTAATGTTTTATCCCACACTCATCCATAAATGCATTAAAATCAAAAGACATGTATTCCCCCCCCGATCAAAATTGAGGGTGCCCAATTCACATACTGATAGATTTTTTAGCCATAAATAGGAACTTTTTAAAGCACATAAACAATTAAGACTTTGCTTTCAATGGATACACCCATACATACTTAGAAAATTCATCAATAAAAGTCACAAATTATAGGTAGTTTCCAAATGAATATGTTTGCATAGGACCATAGATATCACTATAAACAAGCTGCAATTTATGAGCAATTCTAACTGAACCATCTTTTGGAAGAAGGAACACTACATTTTACCAAAAATACAACCTTCACATACATTTTTAGAAGGTTCCTTGAGTTTAGGTAGATTGGATACCATTTCACATTTTTGTAGGCGAAGCAAACTAGCAAAATTCACATGAACAAAACATGCATGCCAAAGCTTTGCATATGAGATAACCTATAATCATGAGCTACACATGCTAAAACATTCACATATTTCACATAGTCTATGAGCTTATACAACCCATGAAATAAAATGCCAAAAGCAATAATCCATTCGAGAGATCATGATATGTACATCTATCATCAACAAATTTGAAAAATAGACTAATCTCGACTAATGTTGAAATTGACTATATATTTTTCTTGATCCATGGCACATATGAGGCATATAAAAATGTGAAAGAACTACCATCAATAGTAGTCAGAATGATCTTTCCAACTCCCATTACAAGATAAGAGGAGTTATTAGCACATGTCATAGTATTCCTTATATGGAAAGGCTAGAGTGAAGTGAAGAAACTGTGTTGAGAGGTAATATGTTTGGTTGCATGACTATCAAACTACCAAACATCCATGTCTACTACAGACATATACTGCTCACGAGAAGTTGGGTCATAGTTGCAAACACTTCTCATGGGACGTTGGATCATAATTTCCCGTTCTTCATTTTGAACAAGATTAGAAAACTTTGTTTTAGGTGTAGATGCCTTTGCAACAACCATTCCAACCTCTTTCTTCTTTGCCTCCTTTGTAGCCAATTTAGGACAACTCTTCCTGACATGATCATTTGCCTTACAATGGTTTCAAAATTGTTTCTACTTTTATGTTTTCTTGTCATCTTTGTCTTCCTTCTTTGACTCTGTGACATTAGCATATTTCTGCTTACTAGTAGATGAGCTCCATTTACCTTTGCCTTTCTAACTAGATAAGAGAAATTGATCTATAATATTGAAAATTAACATGTTTTGTATGGACTGATCTTCATACAATAGAACATAGACTATATCCTCAAATGTTAAGGCATTTGGATTACCTTTCATCATCAACCAAAGAGCGGAAGCAAAACTCAGATATGAATTTGGAAGACTGTTAAGAAATTTATGCACAAGTGAAGTATCTGGAAAGATCTCCTCAACAAAAATCAACTGCTCCTTCAAATATTTGATCTTTGTAAAAAAAACTATCCATTGAATCTCCTTCATTCATATGCTCACTCTCGAACTATCATGAGCCTCATTTCTTGTATAATACAATGTTGTAAGAATATCCCAAGCATCTTTTATTATCTTGCAGAAGCAAATATGAGGGACAATGACACGTTTGGAGGACGAAACTATCAATGCATGTGCTTGTGCATTTTTGCCATCCCAATGAAGTTGCTCTACAGTAGGTGTAGTAGGAGCATAACATGACTGGGAAATTGAAGATCATCATCTTCAACACCATTTATATCACCTTTAATAGTTGTATTTGCAGGTGTAGGAGGACATTTTTCAATACTTGGTACAATATTCCATAGTCCTTTTGCTACCAATACATGATGCATCATATATGCCCACAATGGGTAATTAGTGCCATCCAACTTATCCTCAACAACCAACATACAAAATACATCATTACTTTTAGCCAGGGTAGTGACTAAATACCCTGATGCTAAAATTTGATTGTATCTCAAAAAGTTGAATAAGAACTGCTAGATATGCTCAATACTCCACCCTCAAGTGAACTTCTAAGTTAGATGAGGTCTATGGGTGACCGTTGATGATTATAGATGATCTTTGTGAGCCTAGCTATTAGGTTAGGTAGGGCATAAACTTTGGGGCCATTGGGTTGCCATTCAAGGCAAAAATAAAGGCCCTATGGCATCGTGTGGTTTCCCCATAGAACCTTAATGGGGGGAGTGTAGAGGGACGCTTGCTCCCTTCTGCGGGGTTTGCAAGCCTATCCCCTTGGCCCATAGGGCCGAGATAGTAGGACTTATGTTCATGGAGATATTTTTTTTGGATTGTATATTTTGGTGACTATTGTGTATCTCCTAACTACATTTATCTATACCGACTCCCCTTGTAAATGCTATATAAGCATGACCCATGTTGAACTTTACATAGCATTACACATTAGTAAGCCCTTCATCTAGAGTTTGTCTAGATCGCCATCTAAGCTCCACATTGGAAGCACATGGGTGGACAACAACATCATTGTAACTGCATTACGCTTGGCAATCTGAGAACTCTATCTCTCAGCCTGCATCTATCTTTTTCAGCATTTTTCTCTCAACTCTATCTAGTGGTCTATTCTGCTGAGATGTTATTTTCTTACCATAAACTTATATATATGTTTGGCATAAAAGGACAAAATTGCCTGCAGAGTCACTACAATAGTGCATTCAAAGGCCAAAATGCGTTCAAACCAAAATTTCAATACCACAAAGCGAAAATGTTTTGAATTCCTAATTGCCCCAACTATGCTCACCAATTTTTATGCGATTTTGAAGCTATGATAGAGGGGTGGCGATGACACCCTAGATAAAGCGGTGACGTGCTCTAATACCAATTGTTGGAGTTCGAGGTCTTTGGAAGCACACAAAAAACACAAGGAGAGGAAGCTTGAAGAACAACATAACACAAAATATATTACCAAATGAATGTACAAAAGATAAGTGACATGTTAGGGTTATAGATGTATATACAAGCGAAAAAAAAGCAAAGCGCCATGACAATCTAAATATGTTCACACACATCACTACCAAAATATATCAATAGCATGAAATTTTGGTTTGATAAAAAGGAGCATGATGTTAAAAATAGAAATGTATAAAAAAGAAAATTATAATCTTATGAGCATACAAACATTTGAGAGAGATATTGCTACACAAGTTGAGCTCAAAAAGAGATGGGCCCTTCAAATCCATCGATATTTCCACACAATCCCAAATCAAGCAGGGATGGGTCCTCTTGGGATCTAAGAATCTTACAACAAAAATTCCAAAGTCCTTGAGATTGATAATGGAGATGAATCAACCACTTACCAAACATGAATAGACATATCTAGCAAGGAGGAGATATGCTTTGGAAGACCCATATATATTCAAATGAATATTACATACAAGATTTGGCAAAAAAGAGATCACACCTTTAGAATCTTATGAGATTTTATTATACCCTCACGTTCTTTGGAGGGTTGTTCTTCAAATTCAAGGAGATCATGCCTCTAGAATCCGATGAGATTTCCTCATATCATCACTATAGTTGGAGAGTTTCTCTTGAAATATAAGGTAAGATCAATAAAAGAGGGTGGTCCTCTTGGGATTAATTAGAATTTCTAAGTTGTTGACATCTAATTATAGAGTAATACAATATATGTTTTGCTTTACATCTTTTCAGTGGTTTATCTCATTTTAGATTTGTATAGAATTATAATCAAAATTTCATCTCCACATGTCTTCAATGAAATTTACTACATAGCACTTTACATTTGTACTTTAGTTGGGGTAACACCTTAAGCCTCTAGATTGAAGGTCGAACGATTTGACTCGAACCCTTGAATGGGGGATAAAAAAGTTCTGTTGGTGTGTGTTGTTAGGTATGAATGGAGTGGCATAGAAGGAGCTTTGTGTAGTAGGAATGCATTTGGGTTTTTGGATGAAGGTCTAGAGTTCAAATTAAACCTATCATTTGTGTGTATGAGATAAGAGGGTCCATGTGTGTGTGAGTTTTTGATTCAAGTAAAAAAGAAGCCCCAACATGTAACCAGGATGGTGTGATGTCTGCTTCCAAAGGGGTTGGGGAGTGTTCAACCCCCACCTTGTGTTGCTTGGGACACTCCCTAGACATGTTGGTATGGCATGAAATATGAAGGCAAGGTTTGCCTTGGTGCTTTGGTTCTACTTCATCAAACGTGAGTCACTTTGCTTCGCTGAGGTGTGACTCTGCTTGACTATGTCTGACATGGAAGAATTTACTTGACTCTGTTGCTCCGACCTTCAAGCCCATCTACATCGAATATTTCATCTGGCCTTAGGGTTGTCCCTTTTCTAATGGGCCTTGTGTGTGGTCCTATGCCCACAAGGTCATTAGGTGGTTCTCTTTATTTAGTCACTTTTATAGATGATGCTACTAGAAAAGTTTGGGTATATCCTATCAAAGCAAATGATGAGTTATTCCCTACTTTCAAAAAATGGCGTAGTTCAATTGAGACTGAAAAAAGAACTAAGCTTAAGGCTTTACATTTAGATAATGGGGGTGAGTATACCTCACGTGGATTCAACCTTTTCTGTCAGTCTAAAGGAATTCCTAGAGAGTTTAAAGCTCCTTATACCCCAGTAAAAAATGGTGTAGCTGAAAGGATGAATAGAACTATTCAGGATAGAGTAGTTTCTATGCTGCATCATGCAAACTTTTCACAAGGCTTTTGGGCAGAAGTAGTATTGATTGCAGTTCATGTGATTAACCTTTCACATGGTACTGCCAAAGGTTTGAATGTGACACAAGAGTTATGGATAGGGAAGCCACCATATTATGATCATCTTTGAGTTTTTGGGTGTGAAGCATACGTTCATATATCCAAGAATCTTAGACAAAAGTTGGACCATAAATCAAAGAAATGCATTTTTCTTGGATATGGTCAAGAAGGAAAATTTGGATATCGCTTACGGGATCTTGAAACATAATCAATTATTAGACCTAGTATTTTCAATGAGTCTAAGATGCATAAGTAGCCCATTAAGGAGGTTGAAGTGAGAAGAGTGGTGTTTAAGGATACTAGTCCTCTAGTTAGCATGCATAGAAATGTTGCACATAAGGATGTTCAAGAGAATCTCCGATCATATCAGTCTACAAATGTTCCTGTTCAACAACCATCGAGATGCTCTACATGTGTCTCACATCCACCTGATAGATATGTTCCAGGTTTGGATTGTTATGCTAATAGATGCTGGTGAGCCTTCTTGCTAGAAAGAGGCTATGCAGACAATGGACCATGTCAAGTGGGAGCGTGCCATGAATAATGAGTTGGATTCTATTCACAAGAATGGTACTTGGGACTTAGTACCTTTGCCAAAGGGCAAGAAAGCTTTACCATGTAAATGGGTATATAAGCTGAAATTCACATCAGATAGTGCTTCTCCAAAGTATAAAGCATGACTTGTTGCAAAGGGTTTTAGGCAACAACATGGTATTGATTTAAAGGAAATTTTCTCTCTAGTGGTCAAGATGACTACCCTATGCATGTTGCTTGTATTCATTGCACTAGAGGACTTAGAGCTAGTCCAAATGGATGTGAAAATTTCTTTCTTGCATGGAGATCTTGCAGATGAGATCTATATGGAACAACCTGAGGGTTATGTAGTTCCTGGCAAAGAAAGTCTAGTTTCTAAGCTCAAGACGAGTTTATATGGACTTAAATAGTCCCCTAGACAATGGTACCAAAAGTTTGATGCTTATGAACTCTCAAGGCTATTCTCGAAGTTACGAGGATCATTGTCTCTACACCAAGAGATGATTAGATGGTAGCTTGATATGCTTGATACTTTATGTCTATGATATGTTGATTGCTGGGAAGTCCTCTTATGACTTTTCAATTCTCAAAAAGAAGTTGAGTTAGACATTTGATATGAAGGATTTGGGGGATGCCAAACATATTTTTGGCATGCACATTACTTGTGATAGGAGTAAAAGATGCATATACTTGTCTCAAAGGGAGTACATATCCAAAGTACTTCAAAGGTTCAATATGCAGGGTGGAAAGGCATTGAGTACACCTTTACCCATATATGTGAACTTGAGCAAGGATGATTGACCCAAATCATATGAGGAAATGGAATTCATGACCAAAATTCCTTATTAGTCTATTGTTGGTAGTTTCATGTATGCTATGGAAGCTACGAGACCAAACATTGCATTTGCAGTGGGAGTTGTGAGCAAGTATATGCCTAATCCTAGCAAGCAAGATTGGGAAAGCAGTCAAGATGATTTTGAGATTTATGAGTGGCACTAAGGATAAGTGTCTATGCTTAGGTAGAGGGAAAGCAATTATTGGTTACACAAATTTTGGCTATGTTGGTTGTGTAGACAATCGTAAGTCTACATAAGGGTATATTTTTCATTTTGTTGGAGGTGCTATCTCTTGGAGATCTCGTCTTCAAGAATGTACAACTATTTCCAGCATAGAAGCAGAGTATGTTGTAGCAAGTGAGGCATGTAAGGAATCATTGTGGCTTTCTCGTCTTGCTTGTGATATGGGTCTACCTCATTTGCTCAGTGATAGTCAGAGTGCCACTGCTTTGGCTAAGAATCCGGTCTATCATGCAAAGACCAAGCACATTGAGGTGAGGTCTCACTTCATTAGAGATTTCTTAGCCACTAGGTGCATTATTCTTAAGAAGGTTCATATTTGAGATAATGTTGTAGATGCTTTGAGTAAATCTCTATCACAAGATAGATTTTGACATTGTTGTTACTTGATGGGGATTAATTGATTCATGATCTTACACAGTCACTTGTATGCTGTGTAACATGCGCATTAGGTGGGAGGTATAGTTTGTATACTTACACTCAGGTATTCTTTATCATTCTTCATTTTTCTTCCATAGTTACTTTAGCCATATTGGCCTTTAGTGGGAGATTTTTACCGTACAATCCATGTGAAAGGCCGAATGGCCATTGGATACTTTTGTATATGTTCTTTAATAGAACATATAGTGGCCTGGTCAGCCACACACTATAAGTTTGACAACATTTGTAACACCTAAGAAGTCTATATTCGTGCGCCTTGTGTACTATGTTTTTCTGAGTATTATGTAGCCTTTGTGTGGAGTATTGTGTGCGATGCTTGGAGCTTGATTTTCTACTCCAAGGGTCTCTTCATGGAGCTCTCAAGAAGGAGAGTGCACTGTGGTGCATTGCCAGCAAAATACTTCACCGAATAATATGCGAATGTCCCAAGTATGACATCTCAAAAGAGACATGCAAATCAACCTTAAATTCAGCAATATGTTTCTCATTAGGAATAGTGAGCAACATATCATCAACATACACAAATGCTATGAATGGTGGTCGTTTTGCATGTGGGAGCAAAGTTATCATCAAAATCAATGCCTCTCTCTTGAGCATAACCTTTGGCAACAAACCTAGCCTTATACCTATTAACAATTCCATCAAGCTTATGTTTTAGCTTGGATATCCATTTAGTACCAATGGTGTTTTTGCCTAGAGTAAAATCACATAAAGACGAAGTACCATTCTTCATAATAGCATGAAATTTTGATTGCATCATAGCCATCCAATTGTTTGAATTTTGTTCCTTATCAAAAGAAACATGTTCATTCTCATCATAAAGACTAGAGACAACCATTGCATATCAATCTTATGCAAAGCAAACACTATGAGAGCTTGAAGAAGTATAATATGATAAAGGTGCATCTAATTTGCTACCTCTTAAAGTATACACCAATCATTTACGCATAGATTTTGCCTCTTCTATGTTAGACCTCTCATCGATAAGTGCATCATGTAATTTTGCATAAAAAATGGAATGATTTGCATCATTGTTTGGAACTTATAAAGGGAGAGAAATTGCCTCATTTGGACCAACACTTGATTGTCCACCTGTAAAAAGAGGTAGCAAATTGTCATACACATCTTTCGAGCTAATTGATGCCTCCTTGGTACACGAAAGTAAAGTTGAATTGCATCTTCCATAAAAACAACATTATGGATAACTAGAATGCATTTACTATATGGATGATACAAACGATAGCATTTGCTTTCAAAAGTACACCCAAAAAATATACATTTCATTGCTTTATCATCCCATTATCTATGTTTTTGTTCAAGAACTAATGCATATACCAAACAACCAAAGACACAAAGATAAGCAACGTATGGTTTGCGACCATGATAAGCCTTATATGGATTAATAGATTTCAATGATTTGGTAGGATAAATATTAAGTACATATGCTCGGGACATAGCAACCTCAAGCTAGTAGCTATGTGGTAAAGCCTGACTTTTGACCATACACCTTACCATTTTCATGAGAGACCTATCCTTTCTTTCAACAATCCCATTTTTTAGAGGTGACTACAACATTGTAGACTAATGTTTTTATCCCGTACTCATCCATAAATGCATTAAAATCAAAAGACATGTATTCCCCCCTCAATCAAAACAGAGGGTGCCTAATTCATATGTTGATAGATTTCTTAGCCATAAATAGGAACTTTTTAAAGCAGATAAACACTTAAGACTTTGCTTTCAATGGATACACCCATTGCATACCTAGAAAATTCATCAATAAAAGTCACGAATTATAGGTAGTTTCCAAATGAAGATGTTTGCAAAAGACCATAGATATCACTATAAACAAGCTACAATTTATGAGAAATTTTAACTGAACCCTCTTTTGGAAGAAGGAACACTACATTTTGCCAAAAATATAGCCTTCACATACATGTTTAGAAGGTTCCTCGAGTTTTTTCATATTTTTGTAGGCGAAGCAAACTAGCAAAATTCACATGACCAAAGCATGCATGCCAAAGCTTTGCATATGAGATAGCCTATAATCATGAACTACACATGCTGAAACATTCACATATACTATGAGCTTATACAACCCATGAAATAAAATGCCAAAAGCAATAATGATGTCACCATTCGAGAAATCATATGTACATCTATCATGAACAAATTTGAAAAATAGATTAATCTTGACTAATGTTGAAATTGATAACATATTTTTCTTGATCCATGGCACATATAAGGCATATAAAAATGTGAAAGAAATACCATCAATAGTAGTCAGAATGATCTTTCTAACTCCCATTACAAGATAAGAGGAGTTATTAGCACATGCGATAGTATTCCTTATATGGAAAGGCTCAAGTGAAGTGAAGAAACTGTGTTGAGAGGCAATATGTTTGGTTGCATGACTATCAAACTACCAAACATCCATGTCTATTGCATACATATACTGCTCATGAGAAGTTGGGTCATAGTTGCAAACACTTCTCATGAGAAGTTGGATCATAATTTCCCGTTCTTCATTTTGAACAAGATTAGAAGACTTTGTCTTAGGTGTAGAGGCCTTTGCAACAACCATTCCAACATCTTTCTTCTTTGCCTCCACTGTAGCAAATTTAGGAAAACTCTTCCTGACATGATCATTTGCCTTACAATGGTTTCAAAATTGTTTCTACTTTTATGTTTTCTTGTCATCTTTGCCTTCCTTCTTTGACTCTATAGCATTAGCATATTTCTGCTTACTAGTAGATGAGCTCCATTTAGCTTTGCCTTTCTAACTAGCTAAGAGAAATTGATCTACAATATGCATAATTAACATGTTTTGTGTGGACTGATCTTCATATAATATAACATATACTATATCCTCAAATGTTAAGGCATTTGGATTACCTTTCATCATCAACCAAAGAGTGGAAGCAAAACTCAGATACGAATTTGGAAGAGTGTTAAGAACAATATGCACAAGTGAACTATCTGGCAAGATTTCCTCAACAAAAATCAACTGCTCCTTCAAATATTTGATCTTTGTAAAAAAACTATCCATTGAATCTCCTTCATTCATATGCTCACTCTTGAACTATCACGAGCCTCATTTCTTGTATAGTATAATGTTGCAAGAGTATCCCAAGCATCTTTTGTTATCTTGCAAAAGCAAATATGAGTGATAATGACATGTTTGGAAGACAAAACTATCAATGCATGTGTTTGTGCATTTTTGCCATCCTAATGAAGTTTCTCTGCAGTAGGTGTAGTAGGAGCACAACATGACTGAGAAATTGAAGATCATCATCTTCAACACCATTTATATCAACTTTAATAGCTATATTTATAGGTGTAGGAGGACATTTTTCAATACTTGGTACATATTCCATAGTCCTTTTGCTACCAATACATGATGCATCATATATGCCCACAATGGGTAATTAGTGCCATCCAACTTATCCTCAACAACAAACATACAAAATACATCATTACTTTCAGCCAGGGTAGTGACTAAATACCATGATGCTAAGATTTGACTATATCTCAAAAAGTTGAATAAGAACTATTAGATATGCTCAATACTCCACCCTCAAGTGACCACAAATGATCCACGCTCTAAGTTGTAAGACCCCCATTATGAGGAGAAGCCATTGTGAGAGCTCAAAAATTTATGGAACCCTAGCTTCTAAGTTAGATGAGGTCTATGGGTGATTGTTGATGATTATATATGATCTTTGTAAGCCTAGCCATTAGGTCAGGTAGGCCATGAACTTTTGGGCCATTGGGTTGCCATTCAAGGCAAAAATAAAGGCCCTATGGATCGCGTGGTTTCCCCATAGATCCGTAATGGGGGAGTGTACAAGGAGGCTTGCTCCCTTCTGCGCGGTCTGTGAGCCTATCCCCTTGGCCCGTAGGGCCGAGACAGTAGGACTTTTGGTCATGGATATATTTTTGGATTGTATATTTTGCCGACTATTGTGTATCTCCTGACTACATCTATCTATACCAACTCCCCTTGTAAAAGCTATATAAGCATGGCCTAGGTTGAACGTTACATAGCATTGCACACTAGTAAGCCCTTCATCTAGAGTCTGTCTAGATCGCCATCTAAGCTCCACATTGGGAGCACACGGGTGGACAACACCATCATTGTAACTGCATTACGCTTGGCAATCTGAGAATTTGAGTTCTCTATCTCTCAACTTGCATCTATCTTTTTTTGCATTTTTCTCTCAACTCTATCTAGTGGTCTATTCTGCTATGCTATTATTTTCTTACACGCTATCAAACTTTGCAAAATCTGTAGCAAGCTTCGAGACGCTTGTATTGGCAAACCATAACTTGTATATAAGTTTGGCATAAAAGGACAAAATTGCCTGTAGAGTCACTACAATAGTGCATTCAAAGGCCAAAATGAGTTCAAACCAAAATTTCAATACCATAAAGCGAAAATCTTTTGAATTCCTAATTGCCCCAACTATGCTTACCAATTTTTGTGCGATTTTGAGGCTATGTCAGAGGGGTGTCAATGACACCCTTGATAAAGTGGTGACGTGCTCGGACACCAATTGTTGGAGTTTGAGGTCTATGGAAGCACATGAACAACACAAGGAGAGTAAGCTTGAAGAACAACATAATACAAAATATATTACCGAGTGAATGTACAAAAGATAAGTGATATGTTAGGGCTATAGATGTATATACAAGCGAAAAAAAAAAGCAAAGCGCCACGACAATCCTAAATATGTTCACACACATCACTATCGAAATATGTCAATAGCATGAAATTTTGGTTTGATAAAAAGGAGCATGATGTAAAAAATAGAAATGTATAAAAAAGGAAGTTATAATCTTATGAGCATACAAACATTTGAGAGAGATATTGTTACACAAGTTGAGCTCAAAAAGAGATGGGCCCTTCAAATCCATAGATGTTTCCACACAATCCCAAGTCAAACAGGGATGGGTCCTCTTGGGATCTAAGAATCTTGAGATTGATAATGGAGATGAATCAACCACTTACCAAACATGAATAGACATGTCTAGCAAGGAGGAGATAAAGCTTTTGAAGACCCATATATATTCAAAAGAATATTTCATACAAGATTTGGCAAAAGATTTGGCAAAAAAGAGATCACACCTTTAGAATCTTATGAGATTTTATTATACCCTCACCTTCGTTGGAGGGTTGTTCTTCAAATTCAAGGAGATCATGCCCCTAGAATCCGATGAGATTTCCTCATATCGTCACTATAGTTGGAGAGTTGCTCTTAAAATACAAGGTAAGATCAATAAAAGAGGGTGGCCCTCTTGGGATTAATTAGAATTTTTAAGCTTTTGACATCAAGAGTAAAAACAATATATGTTTTGCTTTACATCTTTTCAGTGGTTTATCTCATTTTAGGTTTGTATAGAATTACAATCAAAATTTCATCTCCACATGTCTTCAATGAAATTTACTACATAGCACTTTAGATCTATACTTTAGTTGGGGTAACACCTTAAGCCTCTAGATTGAAGGTCGAACGACTTGACTTGAACCCTTGAATGGGGGATAAAAGTGTTCTGTCGGTGTGTGTTGTTAGATATGAATGGAGTGGCATAGAAGGAGCTTGGTGTAGTAGGAATGCATTTGAGTTTTTGGATGAAGGTCTAGAGTTCAAATTAGACCTATCATTTGTGTGTATGAGATAAGAGGGTCCATGTGTGTGTGAGTTTTTGATTCAAGTAAAAAAGAAGCCCCAAGATGTAACCGGGATGGTGTGATGTCTGCTTCCAAAGGGGTTGGCGAGTGTTCAACCCCCACCTTGTGTTGCTTGGGAGACTTCCTAGACATGTTGGTATGGCATGAAATATGAAGGCAAGGTTTGCCTTGGTGCTTTGGTTCGACTTCATCAAACGTGAGTCACTTTGCTTCGCTGAGGTGTGACTCTGCTTGACTCTGTCTGACATGGAAGATTTTACTTGACTCTGTTGCTCCGACCTTCAAGCCCATCTACATCGAATATTTCATCTGGCTTTAGGGTTGTCCCTTTTCTAATGGGCCTTTCTGGATCTGTAATTCCAATCGTGCGACTATCTTCCTCGTGGGTCTTTTGAATATGGCATTCCAATTGTATGGGGAGTCTAACTCTTACTTTGTGGAATATGGGAGATCCCATGAGTACTAAGCCCTCCCTCACTTGTATTCAATTCAAGCTAATCCCAGAGAGCAGGGCTATGGCCGAACTTCCTTATAAAAGGTCTCAAGTAAAAACACTATTAAACAAGTGTTCGGTCATGTACAAGAGGAGCCGTGTGAATCGACCCTAATGAGCACTTCATTATTACCATAACCTTTGCTTCCGAAAAAGGGCATACCTGATTTGCACGATACCATTGACCCACGATGCATGCTCATGTTCGTTACCCCGGTGGACTTCTGAGTCTAAATTCCTCCACATCGCGCCCCCTTCCCGCCTGGAAGGGTCATCCCATCTCCTGCACAATGTGTCTGCCAGCAGCGAGAAGTAACTGAAAAGCTGGCAGCTTCGAAGCGAAGGTTCGCCATTATCTTGCAGATCTTCATCTCCTGTACAATGTGTCTGCCAGCAGCGAGAAGTAACTGAAAAGCTGGCAGCTTCGAAGCGAAGGTTCGCCATTATCTTGCAGATCTTAGGAACAAAAGTAGCCATCGTGCCTTTGGCAGCTGTGCTCGCTTTCTATTATTCCTTTGATTGCCTACTCTCCTTGCATATCGTATTCAGAAAGATATTTATCAGTACTTGTCGTTCCTTTGGTTGGGTACTCTACGTGCTTGCTGCTGCGACGTATATTGGCTTTTGTAGTGGTCGTGCCGATCACCCTGCTTCTCTCGTCTGCATTTACATTGGAAGCGGAGCTGCTCTTTTCTAGCACCGTTCTCTCGTGTTGTTTTCACCGCAGCGAAGGTATCATGTGACATTTCGGCGGGATTTATTTACTTATTTTTTCGAATGTTAATTCTTCGATCGGGGATAATATGATCAGAATCGCGTACTTGTCTAAGTGTACGTTTCTCCACGTTGCAAGAGTACAACTAAACTAATTCTCCGTAATATCCCAACGTTTTCTCCGGCATTTGATTGTTGATCTTTTCTCAGTCACCTCTGAATCTCTCGCACAGCCAGTAATGGAACTTTAAGCTCGTTCCGGGCTCTTTCTTTTGCCGATCTTCGGAGTTGTTGTCGATGGATCATTCTCAGCGTTCTCATTCACAACAACCTAAAGAATATTGTTCGATTAACTTAAGAGCCTAGGAGGAGGTTGTAATTTGTGTGTTTGGCTGTTGATTTGCAGCTTTATTTGGACGCCATGTGCTTCCCTTTTCCTTTCTTTTCCGTTCATGGAGTTACCTCTTTCTTGCTGTCTTCATTCGTGGCATTGATAATATCATTGGTGGTGATTTCAGAAGCTCCACATTGCACTGCATTAGTGCATAATATGATACGGGTAGTATTACGTTCATCCGGTTTAGGATGTTTTAACATAGCTGTAACGGGATCTTAATATGTCGGTACTCAGTTCCACACGTTCGTCATGCTCACTGCTTTCAAAGAGGCCAGTGAAATCACAGGCTTAGACCACCATCTATAGCAGTGCGTCTAACTGATTAGTTTATATGCTAGCTGTATTCCGGGTTCTGCGAGGATGCCTACATTTTGATCAGTCGATGTTGTGGTATCTCGTTGCCAGGAATTTTTGCTATCATCTTCATCTTGCACTTTGTTTGATTTCTGTCTTAGATCCTCCGCTCTATCCGGTCGCAATCTGATGCTGGAACTGATTGAGATATTTTGAAATGCTTAAAAGTTTCCGTGAAGCTAATGCACAGCTGAAACATATGGGCAACCCTGATTCAGACATCTTCAAATGCCATTTTTCTATGAAGTTAATTCAAATCTGAAACCTCTGAATATATATTGACAAGCTTACAACAAACATTTGATCTCTTGTTTTACAACCTAAAGAATGTCTGTAGATGCTTTGCAATGTTGAGCGTGAAGAACACTTGGGGATTGTCTTCACTTAGCACTAGTTTGATTTCAATCTTAGATCCGTTGCTCTTCCTGGTTGCATTCTGATGCGGAACCTGATTCAGACATCTTGATATGCTAATGTTCTGTGAAGTGAACCCACATCTGAAACATGTGGACAGCCCATTTTCTGCAGAAATTATAGGCACCTTGACCGAAAGCAGTTAATTTGTCCTGAGGATTGAAATTCATTTGGAGGCAGCCTCACCATTGCCTATCTAGGGATACTGTTAGATTTTTCATGTTCAAATTTTCTTACAGGAAACTTCCTCTCTCTATTAGGTTATTAGAATCATCCTTTTTCTTCCAAAGAACAAATGGTAACAATCAAAGTGCAAATAATTCTGTGTACACTTCGACCAGTATCAGAACCACTAAGAAAAATGTCTATCTTGTACTCATTTGTCAGATTTTCTTGTGTTTTTTTGTATCTATCAACAGCTATGTCCTCTATGTTATGGTAGAGTTATCCATGATTCATTGTAGCTTAGTGACTACGAAGTAGGTGGAATATATGTTTGCCAAGTCTCTTTTAAATAGGTAACTATTGGGTACTTCTGATTTTGTGCTTCACATCCATAGGAGCCATCTGATCTCCAGTACTATGTGTGACAGCATCAAGATTCAAGAATAAACTGAAAAACTGGCAGATTTGGAGGCAGGGTTTGCCATATCTTGCAGATCATACTTACAATAAGAGTTATTAGTACTTATCATTCCTTTTTGCTTGATTACTCTGCTGGGTTGCTTCTGCAGCGTATATATGCTTTTCCATTGTCCATGTGGATCATCCCTGATCCGTCTCTTGTCTGCATTTCACTTGAAGCATAGCTGCTAATTTTCTTTCATAGTTCTGTGTCTCTTCCTCCCCTCTGCAAAGGTACTGCTCCTTACATACTGTCTTTTGAATGGTCATGTGATACCTGTGGGGTTTGATGAGATTCCTATTTTCAGGGTTTGCCATATCTTGCAGATCATACTTACAATAAGAGTTATTAGTACTTATCATTCCTTTTTGCTTGATTACTCTGCTGGGTTGCTTCTGCAGCGTATATATGCTTTTCCATTGTCCATGTGGATCATCCCTGATCCGTCTCTTGTCTGCATTTCACTTAAAGCATAGCTGCTAATTTTCTTTCATAGTTCTGTGTCTCTTCCTCCCCTCTGCAAAGGTACTGCTCCTTACATACTGTCTTTTGAATGGTCATGTGATACCTGTGGGGTTTGATGAGATTCCTATTTTCATAGGTTATTCTTTTATCAAATATTATGTATCAGGAAACCTGCACTTATTTAACTTGAAAATTTTCCATGTTTTGAATATGTAGTTATGTTTCTGTCATTTTTTCCAACTTTTGCTCTGGCATCCTTCTATCGATTTGTTCTTAAACTTGCTCAAATCGGTTGTGCAGCCAGTTTTGGCGATTGGAGTTTGTTCTTGGTGTGTGTGTGTGTGTTTCTCTCCCTAATTTGGAGGGTTGTTTTCCTTGGAGCTTTCTCAGCTTCCGCATTGAAAATGTCCTGAATGTCATTGCTTAAATTATACTCTCTCTCTCTGAGGAAGTTCCCTTCTGTGGCCGCTGTATTGCAGCTTTGCTTGGTTGATCACCACCTTTCCATATAGATTTTCAGAAGCCCTGCATCTTAATACATTGATAAATCTTACGGTAGTACCAATAATATTCTGTGGATTGGGTCTAGCATGTTGTTGCATAGCCATAATTGAATCTGAGTGTGTATTATGTAGAGAAAGGGTATATGAAACCTCTCCAACTAGGATGATATGATGGGTATTTCATGTGAGCACCAAGTGGCACCCATGTAAAGTAGCACATGTAGCTATACCATGAGAGGAGGTAGAAGAGAGGGGATGATTGAGTCGTATGGTGGGGAGGTCAGGAAGAATGACTTGGCGTGTAACTTTTCATCTTCATCAACACGCTTTCTTGTTTAATGTGTAGAGAAGGAAGGGAATTATTGTTGAGGATATTTGGTCACTACACAAGCTTTTTTCGGGGAGAGAGATTATTAAGCCACTTTTATACTCTCATCTCTTCCACACATCAAACTAAGGCCATCATTGGAAAGAAGGTTAACTCATAGCATACATAGAAATGAACCACAACCTCAATTCAAATGTGTCATGTCTTTTTCCCAAGAAGCACTCATTTAGGGAGATTGTAGAATCCAAAGGAGAAATCTATCTTGAAAGACTTAAAGTTATCACAATGTATGTGGGTTGACCAACATTGTCTACAATTTTTATTTTCCCAAAAATGGCAAGACCATTAATAGAAACAACCCATGACACACGTCACAAAGAGAACTCACACATCCCCCGCTCTTCTCAACCAAGTACTACTACTTGGAAGGATAGAGACAACTATAGGATGCTATGTTGATGTAGGATATAGACTCGAACATACTCCCAAGGTTATCCAGGTTGGCTAGTCCCTTTCAAACCATGCTTCTATGCTCTCATCTACACCCATTGTACACACGCACACACATACTCCCAAGGTAGGATATAGACTCAAACATACTCCCAAGGTTATCAAGGTTGGAGAGTCCCTTTCAAACCAAGGCTCTATGCTCTCATCTACACCCATTGTACACACACACGCACACACACACACAAGGTGTTATAAGTCCATAAGGTTTTGAATGTAGAAATAAAACCCCTTCTTGTTCACATAAGTTTTCCTCCATGACCATTGATGTTGATGCCAAGTCCCATATATGGTTGTGCTACCTTCAAAGAGCACTTAGAAGGTTAACTAGTAGTTTGAACATCACTTCACAGGTACACAAGGAAGCGATGCTCTTCATTGTGCAAATCCAACAAATATAAACTGATTATTGCTGCTAGAATAGCTTCAATCTGCCATATTCTGATGTGAACCCTCTTGGAGTGTATAACTCTTCAACACTATATTCAATATCTTCATAAAGATTGTTCACTTATATCTCAAAGCTAAATTTAAGATGGAGCTTGAACTGGGCCTGCCATGAAGATTTGATTCATCTACATGTAACCAAATTCTCTATGTACTCTAGATCATCCTGCATTGATACCACTTGTTGGTTTTTAGGCCCACAATCACTATAGAGACAAAGAGAAAATAGATACAAGATGGAGAATAGACAATACGTGAGAGAAGAAAGGAGCCATGCTTTGGATATATTCATACATTCCATGTTGAAATACATGAAATTACAAGACAACCTAGAGAATATGCAAGAGATATAAGCCGGCGATCTCCAAAGATGAAGATGATTTCCTCCAAATAAATAAGCTCCAAGCTGCCGCACACTTTGTATATGATGAAGAAACACCTCTCCACCTCTCCAAGTCGAAGGGAACACCTTCTCGAGCTAGCAAATGAAGAATAACCTAAGAGTTGACAATTAGAGTATTTAGCACTTGTTGTTTATATAGATATTGCTAAAGCTTGCTCCACAAGCCATAAAAAACACAAAAAGCATGTCTTTATGATTCGTAGTGTGAACCCCCCCATAAAATCCTTGGTGGTGTTTTTTTAGCTATTTTCGATATTTTCATGTGCCATTTGGCATATTATAGGCCATTGGATCATATTCTACAAGTTTAACCAGATATTCTTCTTAGTCCCTCTCCTCCAAGGGAGCTTGCATGTGAACATGCTTAGACAACGAGGCAAGTACCCACAATGGTTTGCATAACCCAAGAACACCGTCCATGTGCAATGTGAGTCTAAACAAGGTGAATGCCTCATTCTTCATCCCTTCTTGTGTTGTGAGCATAGAGAGTCATGGTAGCCACTTTATACTCGACAAAAGCACCTCTTTCTTGACATGTGGGATAATTTGGAAGTTTGCACGTGCATCTCCTCACCTACACCTTCATGAAACCTCCAAGGGACCATTTCCTCTTTCATCTACCTCTCTATAAGAGCATTCTCAACACCCACTTTGATCATTTTGAGCATATCCCTTTCATTCGGCATCCGAATTGAGTGATCCCATTGCTTTTGAATCCTTGCTTCAAGATCTATCGAAGAAGTACTTGCAAGCGACCATTGGATCTCTATCCTCTATATATACCATATATACCGGAATGAATCCAGGTAAACCCCAAATTCACCCTCAAAGGAAAGTGCAACTACAAGCTTATGGTAGTCAACCACAAGACTATATAGCATATCAGCTCCACTATGCACAGTATCGACTCAATACTATGTTTAGAGCCTTGAAGTTGACAACTCATGCACTAGAAGCTTCGTAGAAGGCCACAAGACGTATGAAAGCAATTGATTTTGGCTTGGGAACACTCAAAGGTCGTTTGCGATCATTTCCTGCCTTTGCACTACCTCTCCATGTGGATTCCCTCATCTCGAGATAAGCTTTTTTTTATCAATATTTGCTTTGCAACTTTTCTTTTCATGCATTACTTACCATCTGGAGTAGGCACTTAGTCTCATACATGCATGAATGCTTGTACCATAGTTAAAAAAAAACGCGTTTTTTTGAAAAATAAAAAACGTTTAGGACGTTCGGACGTTCCGAACGTCCTAATACGTTTTTTTGGGTTTTTTTAATTTATTTTTTATTTTTTTATTTTTTTAAAGACCATCCTCAATTTTTATTTTTGTTTCATGAACAGAATTATGAGAATGTAAGGTTTTCTTTCCTTCTCTACTAAATTCTGAACCAAAAGTCCTTCCTATCTGGTTCATAAAAAAGTTCCTATTTTGATTTTAAAAGATATTTCATTTAGCAAGGAGTCAAGACCATTAAATTGTTGACATTATTTTTATCCATTCTTGACTCTATCACTTTAAATGCATTGTCTTAAGAGCTTTAATGTGCTTTAAGCTCATCAATCTTTTGTTTAAGACTTCATTCCGATTTTTTGTTTACTTTAACCCAATTCGTTTTGGACCTTCCTAACTCGAGATCATTGTAGTGGTAGTAGATAGAGTTTTTTATGTGTTTTAAGCACTAGATATGTAAATGAGTGTTAGATATACATTATTCATGGATTATTAGAGAAAAAAAAATTAAAATGTTGCGACAAAATATAATACTCGTTTTTTATTTCCATTTTTTTAGTACTCTACGTACTAAACATTTTAAAACCCGTTTTTAAAACTCATTTTTAAAACTCTCTTTGAACTATGGCTTGTACACATGTTTATAATTCTCTGTACTTTTTCTTAAGTTGCAAAGTAGGATGGTAGCATGTCCTTGATGTAGGTACTGTGAGGAAAAAGAAAGAACGTGTAGTGCTCATGTAGTCATTGCTATCGAGCCGCAAACACGTGAATTTTGTACAAGGCATGTAGTGCCCTATCGTTTTTTGGTGAGTGCTTCAAGCAAGCTCAAGTGACAAAAAAATAGCTCCAAGAAGATGGAAACTCAAGGAGATTGATTAGATCACTTTCAAAAACTTATCATATCATCAAAGTTTTTTAGAAAAATAATTCTTCACATAAATTCACACTTGTTCAATGTTCAAAGTAGTGATAATTGCAAAAGTGGTGGAATCATTTTTCTCACAACATAAATTTTCACCTCGACTACAATGACTCTTGATATTATTAATGATTGTTGAAGTTGAAGTGAATTAAATTCTGAGTAAAGAGCACTCTGTTTTTTTTGCTTAGATCATCAATTTATTGTCGAAATGCTATCGAAATTTTGAAAATTGTTATTT
This sequence comes from Ceratopteris richardii, assembly GCA_020310875.1. Lineage (NCBI taxonomy): Eukaryota > Viridiplantae > Streptophyta > Polypodiopsida > Polypodiales > Pteridaceae > Ceratopteris > Ceratopteris richardii. Next base: position 82,131,988 of record CM035407.1, on the reverse strand, counting down.
TATACCCTTTGAACAGTACAAAAATTATTTAGAATAGATGTTTTCTTCCCCTTTTTTTGGGTCAAAATTTGCTGCAAAGATTGTTGCTTTCTCTAAACATATATGCCTTTTGTGTTATGGTTCAGTGTGGGAGATTCGGGTTGAGCCAAGATGAAGGAAGTGGAGGGCATTTTTGGTTTGTCATCTGAGAAGAAATCAAAGATTGTTCCTCTAGCTTTGGTGCTGCTGGCACTGTGTTCGGTCTCATTTTACTTGGGGGGCATTTTCTGTTCCTCAAAAGATGCAGAACTATTGGAGTCCAGTATTCAGGAGGCAGATTTGAAGGTGGCTGGTTGTCCATCACAAACTAGAGTTACTGATTTCAAGGAATGCAATATAACCTTCCAAGACTTGACTCCATGCATGGATCCAAGGGTAGGACTAATTTCTCAATCATTATGATTCTTCTGTTGGCTTCCAGTTTATTATATTACTTTTGGTTGCTCTGTATATTTATACAGAGATGGCGCAAATACGATAAGAATCGAATGGCATTCAGGGAACGGCATTGTCCTCCGTCATCTGAAAGAATGGAATGTCTGATCCCCCCACCAGAGGGGTACAAAATTCCTGTTCGCTGGCCTCGCAGTAGAGATGAGTGCTGGTACAGGTGAGTCTATTTTAGCTGAATATTACTATCCTCGTTTGATTAAAAAAATAAAAATAAAAATTTAATAATAAATGTTTTTTTTTTTTTTTTAATGCAGAAATGTTCCATATGACTGGATCAATACTGCTAAAGCTAATCAGAGGTGGATGCAGAAACAGGGTGAGAAATTCATCTTCCCAGGTGGGGGCACAATGTTTCCTAATGGTGTGGGAGAGTACTTGGATCAAATGGAAAAACTTATTCCTGCAATGAAAGATGGATCTATCAGGACAGCCCTTGATACAGGTTGTGGGGTTAGTTACTCTTACCCTGGATGGAGTCCTTGGACATTACAGTTTGTGACATGAATGATCACTATTCTGATATACATTTGACAATTATCGACAATTATGACCTTGTATCAGGTAGCCAGCTGGGGCGGAGCATTGCTGGATCGTGGCATTTTAACCATGTCGCTGGCACCTAGAGATAATCATGAAGCTCAAGTACAGTTTGCCTTGGAAAGAGGAATCCCTGCTATTCTAGGGGTAATTGCCACACAGCGTCTCCCTTTCCCAGCAGCTGCATTCGATATTGCTCATTGTTCACGTTGCCTTATTCCATGGACTGATCATGGTAAGCAGTAAATCATTTATTGATATTTATTATTCACATCTAATTTTCTCGGAGTCAGGTGCATAAACACACTAATGTGATGCGCTAAATGGAAATCCCAGGGGTACGGAAGAACTTACCTAGATCCCCTATTTATTCTTGTGATCTGAGTAGGATTTCTTCTCTTTTTTCTTCCTTTTATTTCCCATCCTCTTGATATTTGCTTAGAGGTGTGATTATGATTTTCTTTCAGGAGGCTACCATCCTCTATGTGAAATCCAGTACTTATTACTTTCATTCTCCTTTCAGTCTTTGGTAGCCGTGTGTTATAGGTGTATTATTGGCACCTACTTGACTTGTAATTTGTCTCTATGATGAACAATTGCCCTGTTTTTTTGGGGAGTGATTTTGTTATTTCATCAGGCTACTGTTTGGATGTGAATAATGTAATTATCCTGAGAATTACTGCTGCAAACCATCCTGTTTATTCTCACAGGTGGGGCAAATTTGCTGGAAGTAGACCGAGTGCTGAGACCAGGGGGGTTTTGGGTTCTCTCTGGGCCACCAATCAATTATGAAGTTAACTGGAAAGGGTGGGCCTCAACCGAGGAAAAACAGAGAACAGATCTAGAGAAACTCCAAGGTCTTCTTGAGCGCATGTGTTATAAGCAATATGCAATGGAGGGTGATATTGCAGTCTGGCAAAAACCTATTGATAGCACTTGTTATTATGAACGGTCTCAAGAGACAGTACCACCTTTATGTGATGACAGCATTGATCCAGATGCTGCCTGGTAGGTTTGTGGAACTAATGCATGCTAAGTTCTGGCACCCTATCAGCATTTCAAAGGGTTCTTAACTGACTTATGGCCAAACAAAATGTTTGGATAACATGTTTTGTGTGGTTCACATTCTATCCTTGTATTATTACAGGTATGTTCCAATGCGGCCTTGTATTGCAAAGTTAGCGATTTCCTTCAGTCATATAGGGGTGGGACAAACTCCCAAGTGGCCAGAGCGGCTCAAAGAGGCTCCTGAACGGTCTCATGTATTTTCTGGAGGCAGTGAAGGAGCTTTCAGAAAGGACACAAGGACATGGGAAATTATCCTCAAACAGTACAAAACTTTGCTTCCTGATTTGGGGAGTTCCAAAATTCGTAATGTGATGGACATGAATACAAAGTACGGTGGGCTGGCCACAGCGCTTATTGATGATCCTGTCTGGGTTATGAATGTGGTGTCATCATATGCTGCAAATTCTCTTGGTACAATTTATGATCGAGGCTTGATTGGCACATTAAATGACTGGTTAGTAGCTCTTCTCATCTGCTTCCTGTAGAGATTAGCAACATGGATGTCAATGATAATATGTCTATCAATTGAAACAGGTGTGAAGCATTTTCTACTTACCCCAGAACTTATGACCTACTACATGTTGAGGGCCTTTTCACAGCTGAAAGTCACAGGTAAGTTTGTATCCTCCACTAATCTGGCATGACTTTTTTTGTTTGTTTGGCCTTTGAAGGGCAGTTTTTGCCTGTAAATTTGATGGTTGCACCTGTAAACACTGGTTTGTCATTTTATGTGGATCATAGATTTGTACCTTAGGATATATCTAGTAGAATAAGCAATTGTTTTGCATCTTCCCAAGGGAAGTGCAGATTTTCCAACCACATGGTATTGGTTAATTATAGATCTTAGTTCACGCGACTTTCTTCGAACTGTTTTCAGACCCTTCAATATCAGTATCATGGTGTCTTTGATTCTATGAATTACAGTTCTGAAGAGGTATTGAGTGACTCTGAGTCAGTTATTTGTAAGCATACTGGGGATTACCTCAGAAGCTGCATTTGGAAATTGCCATCTGCTATGGATTCTCTTTATAGTCTGTCTGTCTCTTTTACAGCTCGCCCTTTCACAGTATCATCAGGAAACAGCTAGCTACAGACAAGCCTTTTTCTTTTTTCCCGTTCCCCATGGATTATCACATCAAGTGTTGTGATATATGCGATGCTCATCTATAGTGAATAGGTCTTCATCAACTTGAAGTATATAGGTGTCTTTTCTGCTAATGGGAAGTTCTTTGCATGGAGACTTGGGTGGAGCTTCCCCAACAAGGTCCTGTCCTCAGTCAAGTACATGCACTATCAATCAGGCAATGTGTTTGAATTGTTATTTTTCTTATATTATGCATATATTCAAGTCTGCATATTCGTAAATGTAGAGATACAATACACTTTGAACCTCTTTGAATGTTTTCCTTAAATTATTTTATAATGTAGCTTAACTTTAAGACAACCCCACAGTTAGGTCATGGAGGAGATTGTTTTTCTCTGTTGTGACAGAACAATCTATAGACCAATCTGAACTTGAACAGTAATGTTGGATCCCATAGTAAGCATTTCAGTGAATCCTGGACCCTGGTTTGTCAGTGTGCCAGATGTCTAGTCTTGAGCAGATTGTTTTCCTGTTTGAGGCAGTTATTAAATGCAATTATAATTTGTAGCCTCTCTTCAAAATTTAAAGACATGCTGCTGTCACTTTTATGTTTGTTCCACATATTGAGTAGATGCGAGATGAAGGTGGTGTTACTGGAGATGGACCGTATTCTTCGACCAGAGGGTTATGTCATTTTACGAGATGCAGCTATCTTTGTTGACAATGCTCGTGCTCTTGGAGAAGCTATGCGATGGAAATGCGAGAAACATGATGAAATTGTTAAGCCTTTCATGGAGAATGAAAACTTGCTGATTTGCCAAAAGACATTCTGGAGGTCAGCTCAGGATCAGTTGTAAGAGCTCCCACAAGGCAGGATGTAATCATTTCTTTGAAGAGGAAAGCTGAGAAAAGATTGGGGGCATACACTTCAGGTTTTTCCTAGGATTCTTTGTAGTTTTTGGGATA